>JASDQU010034142.1:8725-19626 GCA_032191745.1 Picea mariana | reverse complement strand
ATTGCCCTGTATTCCTAGGCCCTTGCTGGATCGAGCTGTGGATCCAGATGAGGAGTTAAGGAAGACCTTTTTCACCTTCCGTAATTGATCCCTAGGTATGGTGTACAATTTTTGATGTCTATAGGTGTGTTCGAGGTGCTCCAGATCTACCCCAGCTAATTCTTGCTCTTCTAGCTCCATTTCAGCATCGTCATCCTCTATCTCCAGATGGTCTTGCTAGCCAACAGAAGGGTCTAGAAATGAGTGATCTGATTCCTTCTCCTGTAATGGTCGTTCTTTCCCTGGGCTCATAGATTGGGGAAGGTTTTCCGCGTGGAGTTCATTGGGGTTTATGGAGGTTGATGGATTCTCTGGTTGATCCTGTAGTATTGCATATTTATTACTAGTGGAAGGATCCTTACTTACTTGGGTTGGCTGCTTCCATCCTCCTTATCTTCTTTTTCCTGCTGGTTGAGTGAAGCCATCCTTATCTTTGCCACCTTCTGGGTTCCCCTCTTTGTGAGCAACATTGAGGGGGCATTCTCTGAAGAGATGTCCGTGCTCATGAAATTTCCTGCATCTGAACGGAATGTGTTTGTAGTCGATGGTTTGGGTCCAATCCTCATCATGGTATTCGAGAATTATGGATCCTGGGAGTGGCTTGGCTATGTTCAGGTATACACATATGCGTGCATAGGAGGTGTATCACCTCTGCTTGGTGGCCTCTGAAGACTTAACATATATTCCAATGGTGTTACCTATACTAGCCAAGACCTCTTCCAGCCATAATTCCTGGGGAAGAGAGTATAGTCGAATCCATACTGGTGCATGTGCGAAATCTTCCTTTTCAGGGATGAACTTATCGGTTCAGAATATTAAGAAGAGTCCGACTGAGTTGTAGAAATAAGGCCCTCCATAAAAAATGAGATTGCGGTCCTCGAGGTTATGCAGTATGATTGTGAAGAAACCCTTGGATCCTAGTTGCAGTTCATAGTGTCCTTTTGGCTTCCACCAATATTGTATCCATTTGATCAGATCCCACTTTGAAGGCCAAAGCCCTAGGAATTTTCCTACTAGGGCGTAGTCTCTCATATATTGCTTTTGTTCTTCTATGCGTGGTGAGCTAATGATGCATTTCGGGGCCTGTGGCGCTTGTGGGATGCATTTTCCTGGCAGCCATGGAGTTAACGCTGTAGCAGGTGTAGCCGCGTTCTCTGGATCAATATCCATCTCCCGATCCTTGAAGGTCCCTTCCGTCAAAATCTTTGAGCACAGATCTGGAGGGGGCTCAAAAGTCGACAGTTTCAATCCTTCTCCAAAGCTTCCATTCACGGTAGCCTGGCTGTAAGAGACATCGTTCGGCCCTCCATCCTTCAGAGTCATGAGCCCCAGCGGGGCAAGAGTTGTGACAGTGCGGCTTAAACACTAAACCTAGTTGCAAAGTGCTCCCTCTTATAATATAGTATTGTATATATTATTTTTAATATGTTTATATACATCATTTTTTTTTTTTTTGTGTGTGTGTGGAAGTTTATAAATTTTTTTAATTATTCTAACAAAGTATCAAAGCATCATACATATAAAATATTTTTGTTTCTCAGCCATTGAGAAATTAGACCAACAAAACCTATATAAATTTTTAATTCTAGAGTTTGAGTGATATTTTTAAACAAAATCTTAAAATCTAGAAAATAGTGAAATAGTCGAGATACTAATTGGAGTAGAATCTAAAGATTGATCTTATGATATAGTGCATTCAAAAACTAAAAATACTACATACTAGTCATGGAGATGGAGGCTCCACTGAAGGTTCCTACTGCGGTACTGGGGTCAAATGAGCAATACTTTTTGGAGTCGAGGTTTTCATTGTAGTACTGGAAGGCAGGAGGCGAGTGAGCACTTTCTTGAGCATCAGGTGTAGGCCATCCAACTATATCTAGACTATATTATGTGCGTCTTCTTAGGTCTGGCGCATCTGACCCAAGAGGGTCTTGATGTGCCAGTACAACTCTACAATTTTCAAATATTTTTTTTCTCTGGCTTGAAAATTCCCTACATCTGGAACCCAACATATGGTGAAGTTTTCCACTTCCTGCACCATGGTCATTGTTCTTTCAAGGTGAAAATCAGCCTCAACCTCTTGCAGGTGATATTGAAAACATGACGGAATGGACTCAAGAATGTTGGAATACTGAAGGGGGGGGGGGGTGAATCAATGTGAGCACTTTTACCACTTTTGACCACAATATATATACTTCAACTTAATCAAAAATATATCATCAATGTATCATGAACATATAAACATTTAAGCAACATCACATCAAGTACATAGTACACCTGAATTTATGTGGAAACCCAAACGAGAGAAAACCACATAATGGTTTTTTATATATCAAAGAATACATTTATTGGAAGCACCAACTTTCCAATTCTCCAGCTACAACTAGAAGGAGGCTACAACCCCCTATTTATAGGCTCCAACCTGAGGGCAGATACAAATCCTTGAATTCTCTGGATCCAACCAGAAGGAGGCTACAAACCCCTGATTCTCAGGCTCCAACCTTAAGGAATCTACAACTCCTTGAATTCTCTGGCTCAAACTAGAAGGAGGCTACAACCCCCTGATTCTCAGGCTCCAACTTGAAGGAAGATCCAACTCCCTAATTCTCCGTCTCCAACCGGAAGGAGGCTACTGTTAGAATATAAGAGATGTGCTCGTTTTCACCATAGACAATATAACAATATTGTCACCCAACCATAGGCACAAAGGCCACCCCCAAGCACCTTTAACCTTGATAGACATAATGATTTTGGAATCCAACCAAGGTAGCGTACCTCTCTCCAAGGTTAGCGTACCAAACAAAAATATCCAAAGACCAAGAAGAAATTCCAAACTATAAACCAAGAATAAGTCACTACTGCAATAGTTGTAGTTCTCCACTAGTCATGCACACCTCTAGTCCTTATGCAGTTGTGAGTGAGTGAGACCAAAGTGAGCTCTAGCACCCTCTATTATACTGCTCCAACTCACATGATTGGGATGAATTCTCTTTCTGGAGACTAATAACTCAATATTAATTAATCTCTTGAGCTGACTTCTCTTCTAGGGTTATTATCCAATGTTTTAGGGTTTCTCCTACTTCCCAGAATACTCTACTCTCGTCAAGGTTACACGTAGAGGTTAATCCCTCCCATAACTACCATAATATCAACACTCCCTCCTATATAGATAAGTATTAAAGGAAATGGTCTTGAGCACAAACAAACCATTCAACCAGTAGCATCATAATAGCCACATAGGATATCTCATGATCAAATCATGAGCACCATCATCACAATCCAACTAGATAATATCCATGGCAATTAGAAAAATGCCATCCAATAGAACACAACTATTTATATACATAGTAGTATACAACTATTATCCAGTGGTACACAACCACTCCTAGTAGTACACTTCTACTAACCAGTGATACACAATCACTACTAGTGGATTACATCCACCACAGTCCCATACAACTACTACATAAAGACATACAATCTCTACAATAATCATATCATCTAATATCAACAACATCATGACACAAAATAACTCATTTGGGCCATTCTTCCACTCACATATGTGATATATGGAAGAGAATATGCCCTCAGAAGGTTAAACATCAACCATGGCCTGTATGGACTATTCTTCTCAAGCATAGAGGAATAATTTTCCCTGATTTCTAAACTTGGACTATTCACCTAACTGGGCCATTCTTCTGGCACTAATCTTGATGCAACCTGGAGAGAATGAGTCTGCCCTAGGGAATTCCTGTCCCTGATTGTTGAATCTTGACCATTCACCTAATTGGGCCATTCTTCCGACACTAATCATAGTGCAAGCTGGAGAGAATGAGTCTACCTTCAGGAATGATTATTTGGATCATTTCCTATGGAAATGAATGTCCTGCACCAACCTCCTATAATAGACCATTCTTTGAAACTTATCACAACTATGAACTTCGAAAGAATGACTGCCTGGAGAGGTGGACCATTTTGCTTGACCACTACTTAGAGTGACTTCCAATAAGAATGATTGTCCTAGACCATTCCCCCACATTAGACACAAGGGAAATCACTGTCTATGGTACATCATCAATCTATCAGACCATTTTCATTACGAAAATGACTGTCCGATCTAGACCATTCTCCGAATTAGAAAATGATTGTCCGTCATAAATCTTGGACCACTTTTAGGAATGGAAAGTGACTTCCCAACCTGGATCATTTTCCAAATTGAAAATGACTGTCCATATATCAATAACATATCATTTCTCCCTCCCAACCTGGGGATCCATCTCTTCTCTTTCAACTAAGGGATTTATCTCCACGATCCCCATCTTGTTCCTTAAGTATGCAAACTTTATTATCGACATAGGCTTTGTCAAAATATATGCTACCTACTCATCTGTGGAGATATACTAGAGTTTCATTTCTCCTTCCTGAAATTTATCATGAATAAAGTAGTATTTGATCTCAATATGTTTCGACCAATCATGAAACACTAGGTGTTCTGATATCTTCATACAACTTTGATTGTCATAGTATATTACAGTCGAATTTGGCACCTGATCAAATAGTCTAGAAATTAGCTTCCTCAACCATAATGCTTCGGTACATGTTTCACACGTTGTGATATGTTCTTCTTCTGCAATGCTGAGTGTGACAAACTTACGTTTCCCGCTGGCCCATAATATCATAGCAGATCCCAAGCCGAAACAAATCCCTGAAGTACTCCTTCTATCTTCTGCACTCCTTTACCAATCTAAATCTATGAATCCATGAAGTTGTATATCAATGGTTGAGGTGTATCTTAAACAATAGTTTAATGTCCAGCTAATATATCTTAGAACATGCTTTGCAACTATCCAGTGCTCATGTCTTGATTCCACCTGGAACTGGCTTAAAGTGTTTACAACAAAGTAAATATCTAGTATAGTATTCACTAGATACATCAATGGCCCAATCAATTTTCGATACAGGGACAGATCTACTTAATCAAAATCTGAGTCTCTTACTTTTCTTATGTATGTAGTCATAGGAGTGACCATGGATTGTAGTCCAAATTTCTGAAGTATTTTTACTGCATACTTTTCTTGTCCAAGGAGGACTTCACCACGCTTCTGCCATACTTCTAGTCCCAAGTAATAATGCATGAGACCAATATATTTCATATCGAACTCATAAGCTAACTCCTTCTTACATTGGGTGATGAGCTACACCTGTCAAGAATTAATTGTCGACATACAACAATAGAATCACATGTGCATTTTTCACAACCTTATCGTAGAGATTTGGATCTCCATGAATCTTAGAGAAACCAAGTCTTAATAAGTAACTTTCAATTATGGCATACCAAGCTCTTGGAGCTTGCTTGAGTCCATACATGAATTTCTTTAATCTGCAAACATGAGTGTCTCTGGGATGCACCTCAAAACCTTGAGGTTGTTCAATGTATACTTCTTCTTCAATTGCTCCATTGAGAAAAGTTGTTTTTACAGCCATTTGATGTAAGCTCCATCCCATGGAATGAACAAGAGACATAATGTCTCTAATAGAAGTATATCTGGGAACAAGAGAAATTTTTTTGTCATAATATTCTCCCTCCTTCTGGGAGAACCCTCTAGCCATGAAACTTGCCTTGTATTTATCTATGCTTCCATCTACTACATATTTGATCTTGTAGACCCATTTTGAAGTTACCACTGATTTTTCCTTGGGTCTAGGCACAATTTCCCATACATCATTTTTCATCATAGATTGGTATTTTTCTTTCATGGCTTATTTCCATTGTTTCTTTTGAACTGCTTCTTTAAATGTGGCGGGTTCTTCATTTATAAGTTTTTTCATACATGCTGCATAGCTGGAGAATATTTTGGGCTTCTTTCTTTCTCTGAAAGTACCACTTGGATCTTTGTGTCATTTTGCTTCCTATAGAGTAGCTTCAAGTCAAGCTGGACGTTTTCTAGTTTTGGGTATATTGAATGGTTCAATAGGTCCGCATGGTTGTACTGGATGATCAAGTTGTTTTGGTTCTTCATTTTGATTTTATGGAAAACTAGTGTTTTCTTCTTTAGGCTCTTCATATTCCTCTTCCAGGGAGTCTTCTATAGACTTATTGAAAGCCATCTTCCCATCAAAATTTATGTCTCTGCTAAATTCAATCTTATGTTGTTCTGGAATATAGATTCTGTAGGCTTTGGAGGATTCACTATATCCAACAAATATTCCTTTCCTTCTTGAGGGTTCTAGTTTCTTCCTTTTGTCCTTGGAAGCATGAATGTAAACGAGACAACCAAAGATTCTTAAGTGTTCCACATTAGGTTTCTTTCCTAAGAAGGCTTCTTCTGGAGTCATATCCTTCAATATGTGGTGGGGAATTCGATTATGAACATATATTGTTGTCATGGCTACTTCTCCCCATAGGAACATGGATAGACTTTGAGCATTCATTAGTGCCTTCATGGTTTCTTCAATGGATCTATTCTTCCTTTCTGCTACACCATTTTGTTGAGGATTATGAGGAATGATTATCTCCCTCATAATCCCTGTTGATTTACAAAAGGAAACAAATTCCTTGGATGTGTATTCTCCTCCATTATCTATTATCAAAGTCTTGATTTTCTTTCTTGTGAGGTTTTCTATTTCTGCCTTGAATTCCTGAAACTTGCTGAAAAATTCATCCTTTGTCTTCAAGATATATAACCAAGTCTTTCTTGAGTAATCATGTATGAAGGTTACATAATAAAGAGAACCTCCTATAGATTTGACTGGCATTGGACCACAAACATCTGAATGTATTAGATCTATGATTTCCTTGGATCTATTGTCACTACTTGAGAATGGCTTCTTAATATTTTTACCAAGTGCACATCCTCTTCAAATTCCTTCATGTACATATTGTAGTTATAATATTTCTTCAACCATTTTCTTGAGGAAATGTAATGCTTGATAGTTAAGATGAGCATACCTTCTATGCCAAAGTTCATTGGGATTGACTTCATCATGTACAAGAGCTTCATCATTTCATTCTAGTAGTCTGCATAATCTTCCTTCACGATTTCCAATAACTCTAGCATTCTCTATCTTGGAGTCTTTAGACCAAGATAGTACTTCACCATATACAAAGGCTATTCTATTTCCTTTGTCTTCTAAGAAAGAGATAGATACAATATTATTTTCTAAACCAGGTACATATAATACATTACTCAAATGGACATTGTTACATGATTCCAATTTGATGGAGGCTTGACCAATTCCTTTGACTGGATAGGTGTTCTTGTCTCCAAGTTCTACTTTATGAGATGTCTTATTTTCGTTCATATTAGAGAGTCTGACCTGGTCTCCTGTCATATTCCTGGAAGTTCCACTGCCAATTATCCACATGTTATCTTCAAGGGATCCTACAATAGTTGAATAGTGTAGATGATCTACCTTTTTATTCATGATTTATGTTGACTGATAGTTGGTCAAAATTTAAATTTGACTAGTCAAACATTAACTTTGACTGGTCAAACATTGAATTTGACCCAAAATCTCAACCTTGACATTTTTTTCCTTTCGAGAGTGCCAATAGGTTCACTAGAATAAGGCGCACTAGGATATCCTTTCCTTGGTCAAAATGTTCCATCATAAGGTGCTGGGAAAAAGGTGTAGGGTTTTGCAGCTGCACCTACTAGAAACCCTAGCGGCAGTTCTTCAGTAACTGCACCTACTAGAAACCCTATAAAAAGTTTGTCAACGAGATTTTTAATGTATGGATTATCTTCCTTCTAGTGGTTAGACTGACTGAAGCAGGTGTGGGCCCATAACCTGTTAGAATATATGAGATGTGCTCATTTTCACCATAGATAATACAACAATATTTCCACCCAACCATAGGCACAAAGGACACCCCCGAGCACCTTTAACCTTGACATAAAAATGATTCCAGAGTCCAACCAGGGTAGCGTACCTCTCTCCAAGGTTAGTGTACCAAAAAACAATAGCCAAAGACCAAGCAAAAATTCCAAACCATAACCCAAGACTAAGTCACTACTGCAACAGTTGCAGTTCTCCACCGGTCATGCACACCTCTAGTCCTTATGCAGTTGTGAGTGAGTGAGACCAAAATGAGCTCTAGCACCCTCTATTTATACTTTTCCAACTCACCTGACTAGGCTGACTTCTCTTTCTAGAGACTAATAACTCAATATTAATTAATCTCTTGAGCTCTAGGGTCATTATCCAATGTTTTAGGGTTTCTCTTGATTCCCGTAATATTCTAGCCTCATCAAGGTTACACATAGAGGTTAATACCTTCCATAGCTACCATAATATCAATAACTATGCCCCCCTTTCCTTTCCCCATCCTACCACCTTGAAATATAAGAAGCCAACTTTCACTACCACAATCACTGCCACTGTCATTGCTGGTGTCACATCAACCTATAACCTGTCAAATTGTCACTGTCATTGTCAACTTGTCACTGTCAATTTGTCATTGTATCCAACCTATCAATATATCCAACCTGTCACTGTATCCAACCTGTCATTGTCACTGATACTCAACTAGATCCTCTCACATGGATCATATACCAAAGATACCTCTCAACTAGATGTCCAACATTACCACTAGATATCTCTACCAAGCATGTACCAAGATCACAAACATACCATCACAAGATATGTGTCTCAACCATGTACCACAACCTGTACCACAAAAAGTGCATCAACAATGCACTGAAACCTGTACCAAACCATGCATCAACCATGCACCAACACTTGTACCAAACCGTGCATAAACCATGCACCATAACATGTATCATATGCCTCAACCATCAACCATGTACATCGATACCATACATCAACACCTGTACCATAGCATGTACCAATGATATATCTCAACCATACACCATATCACTCAATCATACCATACACTAAGCACCATCAGATATATCAAGCAAGTACCATCAATGGTGTACCTCAACCAAGTACCAACATCACCAAGAGATGTATCTCATAATGTGTTGTCATATACCAAGTGTAATCCTCAACAATGTATCAGTATCAATGATAGCCATACACCATGTGCCAATGCTTCAAGAGTATACCAAGAATAATCCTCAAGCATATACCATAGCATCATCACCATGTAACCAAACAAGATACCAAGATACCAATACAAACAAGATGTATTACTAATCAATGTACCATACCACTATCACCAAGATGTACCGTGCATCAACAAGACATGCCTATCAAGCATGTACCATACCATCACCAAGCATAATATGTAATCACATAAGCATACTTGTGACCCGTAGCTGACCTGCTATACTGTAACACTGACCTGTAACTCTTCCACAGCCTTCAACAACTTGGTACCAACATTTCCCCCAAATTTTCCTTTTCCTCATTAGAAAAATAATACCTGTCATGCAGGGCTTTGCGTGACATTCCCTAGGAAACCTATGTGGGTGCCTCACGGGACACTCTCAAGATGACCCATGAGGGCCTGCTCAATTAGGGTTTTACATAAACCCTATCACTCTGCAACTCCAAAATATTCGCTCTTTCCTCACACTTTCTCTGCTGCCTTAGACTTGCCATCAGATTCACCAATAGACCAAAATACTATACCATAACATTCTCACAAGATAGATATTCAATGTAAGTGTGTGTGTCCTTATGAGAGAATCCTTGAGGTGTTTATATACATTTTCATAGTAACCTCTTTCCTTAATCTTAGGGCTTCTAGTAATTTCTTTTCACAACCAATTTGCCCATTCATTAATTGACTTGTAACCAACTAGGGGATTCTTGACCATTATTTGGGGATTCCAACTTCACAAGGCCATATCTCCCTAACTGTGAGAAACCACATAGCATACCACCTATCAATGGAAATGAAATGACAAGGAATATCCATCTATGAGTGTCTTACCTGCATTTACACTGTCCTTCATGTTCATATTCCTCAACAAACTTTGGGTACCATAACCACACCTTTAGGGGCTTCATGTAGAATTCAAAAAATGCACCCAACACATATTCTAACATCAACCATTCCATCAATGAAAACTAACTCAACATCAATATCACCCACATCTCTAGGGCTTAGGACTTCTCCAAGGGTTGACATGAATCTCCAAGGGTTGACATCAATGGCAACCAACTGCCCAAACCAACTATGAACCTCTACCTTAGCCTCTCGCAGGTGATCTTGAAAACACGACAGAATGGAATCAAGAAATGGACTCAAGAAAGGTGGTGACTGAATCGTATGCTTCTTGCTAKACCCTTGAATCTCGCAGWTMATTTCCATCCTAGSGGGATGAGGGTGCAGCTGGAGAGCCACCTCCTCATCGRTACCCCTGCGGGTATCCTTTTCTGGGCACCATCACTGGCCAAAAAATAATTCAAAACTGCGGACTGGTAGTCATGCCAAAGGGATGAGTCTTGAACCATCCTCTTCTCTGGTAAACCCACTGGTCCCCTTCTGGAGCCAAATATTTGAAAGGGATTCTCTACCGACACTGTGAAAAAATTCTTAGACCGCAGAACATAAGACTACGCTTTCTTCGCATAAGTTTTTCCATAGATCCAAGGTTAATGAATTTCAAGGGAAGCTAGCTCAAGTCGATAGTTAATGAAATTAAAAATGATTGATACGGGGATATATTTGTCACCTCATCCCCTCATACGACATGACACCTATGCCATGTGATCGCACCTGGTCTGGCATGCAAACATTCTGGATGTCATGGTTTGAAAAAATGCACATACCCTCCATTATAGTTTTCATTCCATCCTCGGGGGCTGGGCCCACCATAGTTCCCGTCCGCAACACCCCATATGGGGAATGCATGTATATTTTTTAATATGTTGCATCTTTTATATTT
>JASDQU010034141.1:16199-27414 GCA_032191745.1 Picea mariana | reverse complement strand
TCCACGTAGTACATATTTCATCATATAATATGGTGACATGTGGCCCCCACGTGTCATACTGCTATTGGTCCAACAAGGTCATCAAAAGTACAATTTTGACTGACATGTGGCAAGACTAGGGGAGGCACACACCACCCTTGGTGACATCATCATGCCACATCATACCTCGTTCTTCGACACTTCATAGCTCCAAGATTTAGTGATTTTCTTGAATTATCATCATGTTTCTCCCAAACTCTGAACCACCGAACAACTGCTTCTCAGAACTTCGGGACTCCGAGGCTTCAAGAAATTGAATATTTTCTTAACATTACCTCCTGGTTCTCTCGAACTACCAAATTTTGCACAGTTGATCTACGGACACATGTCCCTCTTAATCGAATGGTCTATATGAGTTTCGGACTTCGGGAGGAAGTCCATTCTACACACACTTCAACCAACTTCCCCAAACTCAGAATCACCGAACTACTCAGGGAAAATCCACGACTCTCCTCCTCCTATATGATATGTGGATGAAAATCACCCCGGGACTTCAGAACTTCAAGCTTTGACCCCCTTTTCTCAACAAAACATAAACTTCTCTGAAGTCACGAAGTCTGAATGACTTGGAGGTTAATTATCGTGCACCTTTTCCAGATATGATGGATGTGAAGGGTCTTCCTTCTTTCGAACAGATCCCATGGCCCCAATTTAGTTTTGTGTCCCATAACCATAGTTATTGTGGCTTCCCTATCTTCCACACCTCCTGAGATTTCAAATACCATCCAAGTTTTCTCTCAGCACCCTTCTGGCACTCTGTAACTTCAATTTACTCATACGTGGCTCATCGAGGTTCAATGTTGAAACCATGAGATCTGATACCAATTTGTAACACCCCCCCAAAACCCAAGTCGATCCATGCTACCTCATAGAAACATTCTTTCTAAGTTATGATATATATTTAGTAGTACACCCCAGCCTTAGGCCATTAGGATATACCACTAAGAGACTCATGCAAAACATCATATAAATAAAACTTAACAGACAACTACATTCTACTAATACACAGATTTATGCGGAACCATACAGTGATAAAATACATGTACAATTACACAACATGTAATTGATCATAGAAATGTTACCTATATTTTTATGGAAGACCACCAACTGTGTGCATACCTTCCATGAAACTCCCATCCTTAGACCACGTTTCTCATCACTCTCAGCAATGGGTCACCCCCGAGCTGGGACTAAACTCCACTTGGGTAAAGGGATTCTTAGGCTAGGCTAAGACTACAAGAATTTTCACAGTCAACATGAAGGATTCTGTCCCAGAATCCAAATCACACTAACAACCTATAGCCTCTCATTCCCCACATGCATGTCCCACTTTAGGAAGTGTGCCCCTTTTTTTCTCAAAAGTCCTTTGGCTGCCCCAATTCCCTTCCAGGGATTCAACAATAGGCCAGACAAGAATTCTTAGAGCACTATAGCTATTGTTGAACTCCCTTTGGGAAAATCACTTCCCCAACAACCTCTCTCACCTAGAGAGATTTATTTAGAGGATTGAAAACCTGTTTGTTCATTCCACATCCCTGACAACCTGCCTCCTCAAACCCACGGACTTGACAACCTGCTTCTTCATTCAATCGAGTAAGGGTGATCGCAACAACAAAGCTCAAGTATAGAACATATGATGGAAGCAAGCCATGCTCAGTCAAGGAACTATGTTGGGAGAAATAGTAGTCTATTAAGGCATGTTATGGGCTTGAAGAAGTACATGTGCGATGTTCTTCATGGAAAAAGTACAGGATAGCTAAAAAATGTTGCAGGTTCCAGAGGTGCGTGAATGTTGCATAGGTCAACAATGGAGGGGATGGCTAGCTACATGAATTCTCACTGTGTGAATGTGTTGGTGAATGGGGAAAGATGCCAAATAAACTATTTCCCCCCACCCATATTTGCATGCACCATAGTTGACACATGGCTCTCTTGGAGAACGTTTCTCTCCACTTGGGATTCATTCCCTCTTCCATGAGACTTAGGATAAAACAATTATCCTCACCTTAGTATTTAGGAAATAATAATATAATATCCTCTTGGGGTTAAGCCCTCAAGATTATCCCTTTTTCCCTAGTCTCCTAGCCCCTTCCCTTTCCGTTCTTGGTCGGTCTACACACAACAATGTATTATATTAATGATATGAGTTTTTACATATACAAAAATATGTTCACTGGCCTTTAGCATCTAGGCTCTCGGTATTAATCATCACATAAGCCTACTATCTTATAATCGCTTGGCTCACCAGCCTACAAAGGATGTTTACAATTCAGCAGGGGCTCGACCGTGGGGTATTAGACTTGGGTCTTTCAACTGTTGTGTTGTTTTTTTTTAATTTCAAACTCTTCATCCTCTTTTTCAACAAGTATTTATTAAAAATCTTCATCATCGATGGTGATATCCCTAAAATTTTCTTCATTGGTTAAAAAAACTATGATCGTCTCATCTCCCTCAATTACTCTTCAATTGCTGATATTTTCAGGGCCTGAGGGTTTATACAATATCTCTATAGTGAAGCTAGAAGCCTCATAGTCTTTTAGATGGGAAAACCTTGATGATACTATAGCCAGAGAGTCAACAAGTAAGTTCCTAGATCTTGTTGAGTTGGTGCTCAACTAAAGAGATTGGTGTCTCTAGTAGGTTGGTTCCTACACAATATATTGTTGAGTTGGTGCTCATTTGAAGATATTGGCATCTCTATTCAGTTGGTTCCTACAAGCTTTGTAACAGTAGGTTGGTGCTTACATACATTTATAAAGATAATGTTTTTTAGTTTTCTCCCATAAGGGTTTCCAAATTAAAGTACTGTGATTTGAGTTTATATGCATTTATTGTTTTAAAGTTAATGAATGATTGATGAATTCTCATTTAAAGTAAAAAGAATATTATATTGATTCACCCCCCTCCCCTCTTAGTACAAGAATAATTTTAACAAAGAATAGAACAAGGATCATATTTTTATACCAATGGATAGACCAAGAAAAAAACACCATAGAGGAGTTAGAGAGAAATTGAGATTTCTCCTTCCTCCTTGGGATGGGTTCTTTTGTGCCCTCCTAGAACCTTTATCTCTCAAATTAAATGGTAAGAAGATGTGTACAAAGCTCTCAATAGGTGATAGGTTTATTAGACCAAGATATAACTTTTATGAATGTATGAATGAGATTTGAAGAAAAAAGGATTCACTAAGCTCATGCACAAATCACAACTTTTCTTTGACTTGTCTTATTTTTGTGCATTCCAATGGATTTATTTTATAGGCCTCAAACAATCTTGATAAATATTGGTTTCAATGGGACAAGGAAGGCCACTTGTGTGTAGCTTCCCATTCATGAGTGTACATGAATCCACTTATCATACTAGTCTTCAATGCTAATGGGCTCAATGCCTTTTGTTCCTTCATATAGAAATGATTCTTGATGGGATTCTTGGTCATTAATGTGCCTAAAGTTGGTGAAACTTCACTTCAGCTCGATCTATACAAATTTATAAGGAACAATCATGTAGTAGCATGTATATTGTACAAAATCCAAAATGTTAAGTGTTGGGTGCAGGCCTATTTTGAGAAGAAAGGTTATTTTGGGCATAGAGTTTTTTACAAAGGTTGTAATGACTATAATCTAGTAGAGTAGTATACATAAAAACCTAGGAGGTTTAGGTTAGGTGTTCAATTATTGTAAGTTCATGAAGGTTAAGTTTTTTTTTGTTGAGTTGATAACGATCATTATGATTTTAATAAGGTGGTAGAAGTGTCAAGTAAGCTAGATTTTGAGGGTTTGGTCACAAGATGAGGATCCTGGTGTGATCTAGTCTGTCTCAAAGAGGTTCCTTAACCTTGTCATGACTATATGATTGAATATGTAATGTGTGCAACGCCAAATTTTGCAGCAGAATAAATAAAAGAGAAGAGAAGACAAATATTTGTGGACGTATCCCAAGAGGGGGTGATCCATGGTAAAACTTGTGTTCTATGTGATGGTTCTTGAATGTTTACTTTATGTCAATGATTACTTTATGAATGAATGGTTAAGCTAGATGTGTTAGCATGCATGCATAAGGAAAACAATGAATGAATCTTAGAAGTAATTAAATCATTAGTATGGTTAATGCATGAATAAAGATAATATACACTCCCAGATCCCCACTCATTCCTAGACTGCAAGCACCTGAGTATTGCAGTCACCCATAAAGCTATCTCAGGTGAGACTGTACGATGCACTCTTTGCACATCGTTTCCTTCTAGTTTACCATGAGGGATAATAGTTTTGGAGGGTTTTGTTGGAAACTTGTTGAGATTCAAACCTGGGTCAGCCCAAGAAGTGAAAGAGAGATCTAACCAAAAAATGGTTTTGTTGTCGTCTGGAACTACATAGGATTGAGTGGATGGGATATGTGGAATAAATGCATAGAGAATGAAAGTATAGAAGGGAATGTTCAGGCCATGGAATCCAATGAAGGCGAAGATTGAAATAT
Organism: Picea mariana; assembly: GCA_032191745.1. NCBI lineage: Eukaryota > Viridiplantae > Streptophyta > Pinopsida > Pinales > Pinaceae > Picea > Picea mariana. The sequence goes on along the minus strand of JASDQU010034141.1, from coordinate 22,902 downwards.
GGTTGAAAACAAAGGAACTTGATTTTGTAGAGAAGGATAATAGGAACCCTAAGTTAACATCGCACAAATATGTTGACAAATACGTGTTTAGTGACTTGCATGAGGTATTTTTTTGTGATTTCCCACATTTGTTGCGGGAGTGGTTATTGAGGTTAAAAGAGAACCACCCTACAAATCAAATAAGATAGATAGAGTGGAATATTGTGGAGATCGTGTAGTTACAACAAGTTAATAAAACAATTATGCATGCATTAGATTTCTTGTTAGACAATATTGTTGCAGTTTTTATCACCGAATTTGTAGTAGATACTGCGAATTATTGCAATGCAATAGAGAAGGATTTTTTAAAAATACCCAAAGGTAGGTATATCAAATCGTTGTATACTTCAATCAAGATTTTATTGTATAACAATGGTGTCATGACCATGGAATCAAACAACTAAACTTCTCTGCATGCAAGGGGGAAGGGGAGAAACACTAAGATGAGGTGGAGAAATGGAGGAGTAGATGGATAAGAGAAATAAGAAGGAGTCCATGGACCCAATTATGATGGAAGAAGACCAGATAAATACCAGAGAGCCATAACTGATGGAGAGAGCTTGGAAAGTGATGAAGAAGAGATAGATGATCTTCAGGTTCTAGAGATAATTCAAAAAATCCTACGTTCAACATATGAAAGGAAAATATGAGGTCCAGGGTAGGGATAGAAGGAATAAATCCAATCCATATCATTGTTAGTGCGGAGCCTACAACCCTATGTGTGATTAGTACAATAGAAAGAACACCAAAGTTTAGACAACCAAATTTTTGTGGAAGAAGAACAACATGACAAGGATCCAGTCAAGGAGAATCAACCAGAGGAGCCAGGTTAGGAAGTAATAGTCAAAGCATGGAGTCAGTAGTTCAAACACAATTCAAAATGGAAGGACATGATCCCACAATCAGGTTACCAGAATTTCAAGGAGAGGCATCAAACGACCCTGAAAAGCACCGATTCATCTGCAAGAAGATCTAGGAAGCAAAGAAGATCACAAATGAGGATACAAAACTTGCGTATTTATATATCACACTAATAGATAATGAATTAGACTGGTATGTGATCCTAGATGTAAACAATCCACCAGGAGTAACAAGGACTATTACAGACGTGAAAAAACTATTGATAAACGAATTTAATAAGCCTAACTTAGAAGATTAGTATATGAATGAAATGATTGAAATCAGGAAAAAACTAGGTGATTCTGTTTAGGAGACGGATCATAGGTTTAAACATTTGAAAGGTAAGGTGAAGTATGAAATTACTGACATGTAGCATAGGAACTTATTTGTGAACTCACTATTACCACATTTGAAATATCCATTAAGACAACAAAATTTCCAAACTCAGGCAGAGGCTCTATAGTCAGCCTTAGAATTGGAAGAGAACCAATATCATAAGACTAATCTAGAAATAGAGGATTTGAAGGAGGATACGAAGAACCTAACATTTCAACTTAACGAGAATAAGGGCAAAGAGAAAAGAGAATATGTTTGGTGTAGCCTATGTAGGACAGAAGGATACCATAAGTACAAATGTCCAACTTTCACGCAATACATGGAAACATGAGTACCAAACCCTTTTCCAATAGGAGGACCATGGTGCAATATTTTTAAAACACATGGGAATGATCCATATCATTTTCCAATGATTCAGAAATATAAGACAATACCCAAAAGTTCATATTGCAATTTTTGCAAGTTAGTGGGACATGATGATAAAGATTGTAGAATGATGGAGCTGATGAGAGAAAGAACTTCATATACTTACAGGGTGCAATAAAAATTGATGATAGGAAAATATTCACCTTAGTTCAATTAGGTACCACCACCATACAAAAATGCACAAAAGTAGTATAACAATGCACAACTACAATACAATAATGTGTAGCCATAGTATAACCCCTCGCAGTACAACCAGGTACCTCAGTACAATGAAAAACAAGGAGATCGAAGTGGATTCAGAGGAGGAGGATGTGGTAGAGGAGGATTTGGATGAGGCATAGGTCCAGTAGTGTGTCACAACTTCCAAGAGCTAGGAAATTGTGCAAGGGAGTGTCCACTTCCACCAACAACATGTATGTATTGTCGCACAACATACCATGGTACAGAAGACTGTACAACACACTTGGGAAAGATCCAAGATAAATGGAATCAGAACAATCAAAATGTCCAATGTATTTTTGAAGAAGCTAGGGATGATGGAAGAAACATCAATATAGTCATGCAAGGAGGATCCAAGACATGAACAGGCACAATAAAACAAGATCCAATGCAACATCAATGGGTTAAGAAGAATATTGAACCACATAATCATTTTGATGCATGGAAAGAAAAGGAAACTTTCATGGAGGCCAGACAGGAGTTTCTCAAGAAAAAATTTGTGTCTACATCAACCATGCAACACACTCAGAACTTACCAATGTACGGAATTCCCTCCTGAATGGACCATATCAGTGAAGCACAACTTTTATACCAAGTAAGTAACATAAAAACTTTTCTGTAATACTTTGTTAATTTATTGAAGGATCCATCATCTATTAAGATCTTACAAAATATGCTAGAAATATGTAACACAAAGGTAGAAGGGAAATTATAGCAGAAAATAGTCAATCATCTCCATACAAAAACAAGAACAAGCAGGGAATTCATACTAAATTCTAACATTGGGGACTTCAACATGGGTGATATTATACTGGACTTAGGCTTTGAAGTAAATGTCTTACCTAAGAAGACATGGCAGTGTGTGGGAGAACCTACACTAGGTTATTCACTTGTCCAGTTGAAACTAGCAAATCAAGACAGAGTGTTACCTATTGGAAGGCTTAAATGTGTGACAATAGATTTGGATGGAGTGCACACTATGGAAGATTTTGAAGTAATATAGATAGTAGATGGCACAACACCTTACCCAACATTTCTTGGATTGGATTGGGAATTTGATAACCAAGACATAATCAACCCGAAGACAAGGAAAATGAATTTTGAATCATGCGAATATAGAGTCATTGCACCATTGGATCCTTCAGAAGGAGAAAGGTTTGTATAACCCACTTGTTTGGATCTAGAAGAAAAAACTAGTTGTACATAACCATCATGAAAGAAGAGGATTATGTTAACCCAAATCTAGATGGGGTACTCAGCTAGAGAATCATCACATCATGTTCTTTTGACTCAGACACATGTTTGGAGAATTGTCAACACCATTTACATGAAGTTTACACAAGAAGGTGCGCAAGAATATACTTCACAATAAGATGGGTTGGTACAGATATAAGAGAACCTCTCAGTTTTCATGGGGTAAATAACTTAGAGGAGTTTCTGAAAAAATATAAAGAGGAAGTGTTAGAAAATTAGAGACTCTTATCCCTAGATAGTGCACTCAAGGAAACAACTGCAATATGGTGGGGTTCACACAAAGAAAAAATTTAGGACTGGTATCAATGTAAACGATTACCATGCATTAGATTTGGCACAGAGAAGAGGATAAATAAAATGCCAAGGTATGATGGGCAAGGAGCACCAATGGAACACTTGGAGAAGTGCAAGAAATAGTGGAGGAGGACACCACTAGAGGAATGGACTCATCATTTTATCCATACATTTGAAGGAATCCCAGGGAACTCGTATATAGACCAACAGATGTGTAGAGGCACTACATAATGGATAACATTATAATAGAAATTTGTAGTAACCTTCTCATTTGAACATGAGAACCCCAACATTGATTCAACATTGAATTAGATACGAGGAATGATATTTATTGATGAATCAGATCTTGAAATCATGACATAATATCAACAACATAATAGATATACAATCAAAGAAGTACTTTCATGTTATCATGTTGAAGAGGAAGGACCAGATGAAGATGATCCGTGCAACATTCAGATTAAATAAATTGAGGGATAAATAGAGGTGGAAAGTCTATATTTGGAATCATAAGTATTTGTTGCACTAATCAAAGTTAATAAAGTCAACATTGGGACAACTGAAAATCCTAAAATGAAAAGTATTTGAGACTATTGGGATGAAAAAATAGTAGAAAGAATAATAGAGTTACTACGCGAATCGAATGACCTGTTCCCAATGACCTTTATAGATATTAAAGGAATAGTGGGAGATCTAAGAGAGACAAAAATACCTCTCAAACCTGATGCAAGACCTGTCAGGAAGAGACCTTACAAATCGAATCCAGTATATAAGCAGAAAGTGAAAGAATAAATTGACAAAATATTGGACGCTGGTATCATAGAACCAGTAGAGGAATTTGAATGGATAAGTCCTATTGTAGTCCAAGAAAAGAAACAAGGGGGGATAAATATTTGTGTAGATCTAAGGAAACTTAATGATTCTTGATTACATGACCCTTTCCCTACCCCTTTTATAAATGAGGTCTTAGAGAATGTGGGAGGCCAGGAATCATATTCATTTATAGATGGATTTTTACAAGGGAAAAACTCTCTATGGCCAAGGGTAAACCACAACAGACAGGTATGACCACAGAAATCAACTCAATTTTAACATGTTCTATATAAAATAATGTGCAATACGAGGAAGAAGCCTACCTCTATCCAATCCTTTGGTTTTGTTCCACCGTTGAGCACTTTGACCCAAAGATTTACACCTGGAAGAAGTTCTCAACAAACAAGCGATGCAAGTAGATAGTGACAATTTATAAAATGAGTTAGCACATCAGATAGCACAATCCATTAATAAACATTACAAACATGCCCATGGATAGTAATCATATATTTGAAATATAACGATAGGACAGGAAAGGCATATTTCTATTAATAATTGATCAATAGAAGTATCAACATTATAGACTTCTGTGTTGGCACGGTTCGAAACCAAGAAAACAAGTTCCTTCCAACTGGGTCTCCACCACTTCAATCCTCCACCAAAGGCAAGCTCATAGAAAAGAGGTAATGAGGTCCTCTCGACAATAAGGAAAGATCTTGGGGGTTAAACACTGTGTTCAGGCTTGAGGGACAAAGGGATGCAGGCTCAATATGAAGTAATTTCTCCAGAGTAACTTTGCTCTCAAAGTTGAATGCTTTCTCCTCTTTTTCCATAGCTCGAAATTGTGCTCTTATATCCTCCAGAATGCAACTGAAGGGTCGAGTCAGAATGTTTCCAGTATATGGAAGGCCAAAGATCAGAGATCTTTTTTCGTGACATGGAAACCCAACCTCATTTTGTATTTTCTAGCACAAATCCTGATATACACGAGCTGTAGTGGAGCAACAAGCATATACGCATATTGCAAAGAAGTTAGGGAGCGTATATGTGGAAAAATATATATTTTTGTCTGTGGATTTATCAAAAGGGGGTTGATAATTCTACATACGAAAATGGAAAAAGGCCCTCTGTGCAATATAGCAATGGTGAGGCAAATCTTGCTATAAAATATGCCCCCTATTGTGTGAGATCATAGGAGTATCTACAATGGTTGAAATACATTATAAATAACCCAGAAGTGGAGTGGTAGAGAACTAGCTGGATGAACTCAATTCCTCATTACATTATGTACCGACTTTGCATACATGGCTACCAAGAATACTGCAGATCCATGTGGAAAATATACCAACAAGTGTTCATGGCCATGAGTAGGCAAGTATAAATATGGTTACATGCCAATAGTTGTCATAGTCACGAACAAGGCCCAGTGAAACCCGTCTCAAAATTAATTTGAAGAGATATGTATACCATGGAGTACAATATAATCTCCAATGATCACTGAATTCAAATAGGTATTGGTCCAATGAAATGGAAGCAACAACTCAAGAAAGTTGCATCCACAAAGTGATGTATTCAAGTCTTCAATACAATATTCCAATGGTGCAAGGCTACATCATGTGAATAAATGAGTTGAGGTCGAACATGATGAGACATTGTTTGATTACCGGTCATTGAGGTATACCGTTAACAAATGTGAGACAACCTACCAATGATGAAAGTAGGTATCAAGGCACCAAGTACATCTCTACAAATGTGAAAAAAGGAGCTGGTGTCTAACACTTGAGAGATCCATTGATCAGGAGACATTGATGTATTCCCATCTATCAATGGAAAGAGAGCCTACCACTAATGAATGCAAGCCTCAAGGTACTCATAAAACTCTAGGTCTTGTATCCAGAATACATGAGCTAAAGTCAATGGAAAGAGACCCGTTGAAAGGAGAGAATTAAGGCATCTCTCATCAGTCAGCACAAGGAACAAAGCAGGAGCTTCATGATTTGGTGGAGATCAGACGAAGAACATGTTCATGAACCAATGACCCTGTGTTACACATGAAATTTGCACACCTAGGTACCTCTCCCTAAGTGTCATAAAGTGTCGTATAAGTGTCGCATACACCTTGACACCATGGAATAACCTATGTCACAATCCCTAGTCAATGTGGAGGAGGGATATATTACATGAAGGAAAAAAAATACCAAGTACACATGAATTATTATTAATATTCATGGAAAAGAAATTGATTAAGTGTGAGAATCAAGTGCACATGAATTATTATTAATATTCATGAAAAAAAAGGTAATTAAGTGTGAGAATCCACCTCACATTTGGTTTCCTATTTTTTAGGGAAGGTGGAGGATCTCATGGATGGTTGAAATATTTCCTCCTTAAAATCCTTGAGAGATATTTCCTCCCCAAAATC
>JASDQU010034140.1:0-15788 GCA_032191745.1 Picea mariana | reverse complement strand
GGACAGCCTGGCCAACTCAGCACTTTGGGATATGGAAGACTCCTCACACTGCCACCTGGAATAATAGACTGGCTGCGGCGGATAGGTGTAGAGGCCAGCGCGACGAATGGGGTGCATGACAGGGGTGGTGGCATCGGATTATGAGGATGAGGAAGAAGTGGCGAGGCATGGAAGGGCGAAAGGAGATGATTCATGGCGGAAGACACCGGGCTGAGGGAGGAAGACGAGAGCTAATGGACTCACCTTCGGGTGAGAGGCTGACATGGAAAGAAGTGGGACATGCGGTAAGTAACGAGTGGATGATGAGAAAAAGGGAGGACCACGTAGACCAAAGAGGGGGGGTGGATGAATGACACATGGCAGCACGGGAAAGGCGGAAAGGGGGATGACATGATGAGAGGTGGGCCAACTCTGGTTAAACACAAGGCAACTGAGAAGGGTGAGGCTGCACGAGCGTCGTCGATCTGAGCGCTATGATCTCGGTCGTCGGGAAGCTGCATCAGTGATTATGGACCCCCGCCCTCCGCTTAAAGGTAGAAAGACAGGGGGGGTCCGGAATGGTCTTCGTCACCGTTGATCCGGGCACGTTGATCTGAGCCATTGGAGAGGTGCGCCCCCGATTCCGGACCCCCTGCCTCTGCTTAAAGGTAGAAAGGTGGGGGGTGTTCGGAATCCAATATGCATCGTTGATTCGGGCGCGCGAATCCAAACCATCTAGAACTGATTCTCGTTTAACTCGGAAGCATTTGCGCATAAAACTTAGGACAAGTGGGTTTTACCCATTCTTTTGTGCTCTGACCCCCCTTACAGGAAATATTGATAACAAGTTGCAATGTTATAGGATGATGTATGTTTGATCATTGTGATAGTTGCACCGTTTCTAATCAGTTCTTGTATTGTCTCAGCGCTGAATGACTTGGAATTGGAGGATTCAGCCAAGTCACCTTTCAGTTCCCTGAAACTCTGAACCAAGAAGAGCTTGTCTTTTAAGTTTTTCCTCCTCAAACTATTGGAAGATCTGATGCCTAGAGCAGTCTTGTTCACTTCTCCTACCAAGTCTTCCCTCTGCTCATTTTATACTCAACCTACTGACAAAAGTTAGATCAATACCTCACCTGTTCTTGCATGTCAGGCCTAGTTTTCTGAATTAAAGTGATGTCTTCCTGGGTCTCTATCCATCCGACCACCCCCATTAAAATTACTCGTGACATAAAACTGATGGGCGTTGGGCTCTGCTTCTGTTGCAATCCATGAGTGACTTCTAATGCCAACACACTCTCTTATAGGTTATCACATATAGTTCAATCCTGAAATTGCAGTTTTATTTCAATGCTAAATGTATTTCCATTTTAGCTCCTAATGTTAAGGGATATCTTGTATTTTTGGCAGTTTGGAATTATTCCTGTGATGCCAGTGCAAGAAATGATGAAATAGGTTCCTCTCGTTCCCCGTATAAGCTAGTGAAGGGTTGGAAAAGTACAGTTAGAAATTATATATGAATGTTCAGGGGTGACCACTTAAAATTTGAACATGCAAACAATAAAATGCACATAACCATCAAATGAGGAATTATTATGTTAGCAACTTAGTTGAGATGCATTTCATGACATTTTGTGTGCAAGTCAACTCATTAAATTTGCTTAATAAGATGATTTTATTAATCTCCTTCTTAAAAATGATTACAATAGTAAGTCAATGGGACTCCGAAGTACAATCCATAGAGAAGAGTAAATCAAAAGGTTTTCTTCCATGTGGTGGTGTCCTAGCATGGAGGGGGACAATGAAACTAGCCAAGTTGACGGGTTAAATCTTTTTTTTCTAAGTCTAACTTAGAAAAAATACATTAAATGTGTTATATTTTAATGTTGACTTAATGAACACTTTTTCTAAAGTTAAAAGTGAAAATAATTTAAGTGATGGTCTTTTAATCTTGGCCATCTATCTCATTGAGAGAGTGAGGGTTGATCTCAGCCCTTGATCTATTTGGAGATAAGGTTCTCACTTTCTCATTGAGATAAAATAAATCTACTTAGTGGCTAGGGCACATTATTCACTTGAGAGGGGGCGATTTGCAGGGAGAGAAGCGAATTGCTTGAGGGTTTGCTGGAGAGAGATTGTAGTAGGGACAGAGGAAATAATTTGCAGGTGGATCTACTTGCTTCCCCAACATTTACAGAGGCTAAAACTTCATATCTGAAGAGAGTTGTACAGGGTGTAGCATCCCTAGTCACCAACTGGGCTATGCCACTTAAAATTTTGAACTATGATACTGATTTAAATCATGAAAATACTCTACAAATGCACAAATTCATACAAGATAATAACTGAAATATGCATGTAACATACATAGGAAAAACCCATGAAAAAAATTGCATAAATATTAATGCAACACATGAATTAACACACAATTGACACTTATCTTTGATTAAAAGAACACCAACTATGTGCAGACCTTCCACGTTCCTCCCAGCCTTGGACCGCATTGCACATAACTCTCAGCAGTGGATCACCCTCAAGTTGGGTCTAAACTCCACCTGGGTAAGGGATTCCTAACCAGGCTAAGGTATCTCAGACAATATGAAACTCGATCACAGGTGCCAAATCTAACTAACAACCTACAATCTCTCATTCCCCACATGCCTATCCCACCCTAGGAAGTGTGCCTCTTATCTGCTCAATAGTCCCCTGGCTGCCCCACTTCCTTTTCAGGGCTTCAACAACAGGATGAACAAGAAGTCTCAGAGCCCTGTAGCTGCAGTTTGGCACCTTCAAAAATCAATTCCCAACAATTCTCTCACCTAGAGAGAATGCTCACAGGCCTAACAATCCATCTCTTCAATATCCTACGGGCATGACAACCTGCTTCTTCAATCCAACTCCCAAGCTAACGAGGGTACATGTACATGTACATTTATAGTAACAACAGGGTAGAAATGACAATTGAGTGAGTGAAGGAATGATGATAGAATGATCAAAAAATGAACTAAGTCCAAACTAGATGTATGCATGTTCTCAACTTGACACTTGTCATGTTGAGAACTACCTTGTGCCCACTTGTCCCCATTCTTAGAACTTAGGATAAAATAATTATCCAAACTTTATACTTTAAGGAATATTAATATAATATTCCTTTAGGCTTAATCCCCCCTAGCTTAGCCTCTTATCCTTAACTTTTATCCCCCTTTCCCTAACTAGTGGATTTTAGCCACCCATATTTTTTTACATGGTTGGTCTGCAGCAGTGATGTGTTTTCATTAATATTCGCTTGTGATTACATATTACAATGATGGCTCATTGGCCATTTAACATCTGGCTCTCCAGCCTAATAACCACACAAGCACTCTGGCCTCAAAATACATATACACAAAGGCACTCTTGCCCCAAAACCATGCACTTACTCCATTGTATACAAAACTCAAGATGGTGCACATCCTTCCTTTAGTGAACAATCCTTGCACACTTACACAGGTGTGTGATACATTATAAAATGTGTGCACTCCTTTGGTATGAGATTCCCGCGCACTGACTCAATAGACGCAGAACCGAACCAAAGACCTTGTACCATCAACTCACCAGCTTATATGTATAATTACATTTACATTTACAATCAGTACCCACGGCTCACTAGCCTATATGTTCATTTACATTTATATGTACAATTGGGGTTCAACCTAGGGGTATTACACAGGTTGACGCAGGTCGTCGTATGATTTGTGCAGAGGCTAGTTTACTGGGCTGATTTTGTGTTGTTCAGTTCGATTTGGCTTGGAGAACGCTGTACAGGTGCTGGGAAGGAAAATTGTTGGGGTTTCCTCAGCCATTGATGTAAATCGATCTGATCTGTAAAAATTTTCATATACTCTGCTGCATAATAAAATCCAGAAACTAAAGAATTGGTTTTCCCACATCGGATTTTTCTAGAGGTTATTTTACCCAAAAATAATTGTGTACCTCATGTGATGTGATTGTTTTTATCTTCTACATTATTCCTAGTTTCTATTTCTGTTGTGCAAATTTAATTTGTGAAGAAACCCTAGCTGTAACTAAGAAAGGCAATTTCAGAATTTTTAATGTGCTTAATAATTTTTGAGTGATATATTGTTGGATTTTCCTAGTTTGCCTTGCTGGGGTTTAGTGGATTCACATAATCTAGTGCAAGTACATGGTGGGAGTGAAAAAGAAACTCCTATCACTATTCTACGAAAAAGAAAAATAGCTAAAGTGTTAAACTATAGTAACCAAATATAATATGGATACAATACCCATGTCAAACATAATATGTTGATGACAAAACAAGTGGACGAGTTTTGGAGTGGTCTGAGGTGCGACCATCCGGTTGGATGGATCGCCCGGTGTGACTCTTCTACAAAGAGACTTGTCTTGGCACACAAAAGTTTGGGTTAGGCGAATGCAGTTTTGTACGAAACCGATGAGGTGGCTGGGACAGAGTTGGGTGAGTTTGTGTGATAGACAAGACCACAGCTTTGTTGGTGAATTTGGTGGAAGCCCGACTTGGTGAAGTATGTAGTAGAGTTCGACACGGAGCTGAGGAAGAGTGTGCGAAGGGCACGGTGACTCGGTGAAGTGCGTGGATGACTATAGGATCGTGAATTCATTGAGGTGTGACTTAGGCAGATTGTATATGGGCGAACGTGAGTAGTGAACGAGAGTTCAAGGTGAAGGTGCAACGAAGTCTGCGATGAGAGTTGTTACGAAGGGAGGAGTCCCAACTATAGGTTGATTGTATATATATGTTGAGACACACATCCTTGTGAACCATTTGGTTCCTTGTACCATCTACTCACTCTTGTAAACTATTGTATGTCGTAACAATACTTCGGGTGTTAGGTTGTGTTGAGGCTGCCTGATTTTTCATAATATCTTGGTTGTGTACATGTGTGTAAGGTTTACTTGTGCAACTATTCCAAGTGTTGAATGTAATCATAGTCTAACTTGATGTAGAGGGAAAGCTAACACACGCTAGGTTTCCCCCACAATGGAATGATGTTGTTCAAGATGTGATCATGCTTGTGCAAGAGGGAAAGCTAGCACATGCTACCTTTCCCCCATGGTGGAATGATTTTGTCTGAGATGCACTCATGCTTGTGCAAGAGGGAAAGCTAGCATGCGCTAGCTTTCCCCCATGGTGGGATGAAGTTGTCCGAGATGCACTTGTGCTTGTGCAAGAGGGAAAACTAGCACGTGCTAGCTTTCCGCCAGGGTGGGATGATGTTGTACAAGATGAGATCGTTCTTGTGCAAGAGGGAAAGCGTTAGCTTTTGCCCAGGGTGGGATGATGTTGTCCGTGATGAGCTCGTGCTTGTGCAAAAGGAAAGCTAGTAGCTTTCCCCTAGGTTGGGATGATGTTGTCTGAGATGAGATCGTTCATGTGCAAGAGGGAAAGCTAGCACGTGCTAGATTTCCCCCATGATGGGATGATGTTGTCTGAGATGAGCTCATGCTTGTGTAAGAGGAAAATCCAGCATGAGCTAGATTTTCCCTACTATGGGATGATACTCAAAATGAGCTCACACTTGTGCAAGAGGGAAAGATAGCATGCGCTAACTTTCCCCCATGGTCAGATGATGTTGTCCGAGATGAGCTCGTGCTTGTGCAAGAGGGAAATCTAGAATGCACTAGCTTTCCCCATGGTGAGATGATGTTGTCTAAGATGAGCTCGCACTTGTGAAAGACGGAAAGCTAGCATGCACTAGCTTTCCCCCACAGTGGGATGATGTTGTCTGAGATGAGCTTGTGCTTATGAAAGAGGGAAAGATAGTACACTAGCATTCCCCCATGGTGGGATGATATTGTTTGAGATGAGCTCATGCTTGTGCTAGAGGGAAAGATATCATGTGATAACTTTCCCCCATGGTGGGAGGATGTTGTCTCAAATGACCTTGTACTTGCGCAAGAGGGAAAGCTAGCAGGCGCTAGCTTTCCCCCACGTGGGATGATGTTATCTGAGATGAGCTCATGCTTATGCAAGAGGGAAAGCTAGAGCATGCACTAGATTTTCCCCATGGTGGGATGATATATTGTGAGATGAGCTTGGGGTTGTGCAAGAGGGAAAGCTAGCATGCACTAGCTTTCCCTCACTGTGGGATGATGTTGTCTGAGATGAGCTCATTCTTGCGTAAGAGGGAAAGCTAGCCCATTTTTCCAAGATGATCTCATGCTTGTGCAAGAGGGAAATATAGCATGCAATAGCTTTCCCCCACGGTGGGATGTTGTTGTTCGAGATGAGCTCGAGCTTGTGCAAGAGGGAAATCTAGCATGCACTAGCTTTCCCACATGTTGCGATGATGTTGTTCAAGATGAGCTCAAGATTGTGTAAGAGGGAAAGCTAGAACACACTAGTTTTCCCTGATGGTGGGATGATGTTGTCCGAGATGAGCTCGTGCTTGTGCAAGAGGGAAAGCTAGCATGTGCTAGCTTTCCCCCATTGTGGGATGATGTTGTCCGAGATGATCTCGTGCTTGTGCAAGAGGGAAATCTAGCATGCACTAGCTCCCCCCCAATGTGGGATGATGTTGTTTAAGAGGGAAATCTAGCAACACAAGCTAGCTTTCCCCCATGGTGGGATGATGTTTTCCGAGATGATTTCATGCTTGTGCAAGAGAGAAAGCTAGAACACGCTAAATTTCCCCCACTGTGGGATGATGTTGTCCAAGATGAGCTCATGCTTGCGTAATAGGGAAACTTAGCACGTGCTAGCTTCCCCCCATGGTGGGATGATGTTGCTCGAGATGAGCTTGCGCTTGCACAAGAGGGAAAGCTAGCACATGCTATATTTTCCCCATGGTGGGATGATGTTGTTCAAGATGAGCTCGGGCTTGTGCAAGAGGGAAAGATAGCATGCACTAGCTTTCCCCCATAGTGGGATGATCTTGCTCGAGATGAGCTTGCGCTTGCACAAGAGGGAAATCATGTGCTAGCTTTCCCCTAGGGTGGGATGATGTTGTTCAAAATGAGCTTGTGCTTGCGCAAGAGGGAAAGCTAGCATGCAATAGCTTTCCCCCATGGTGGGATGTTGTTGTCCAAGATGATTTCGTGCTTGCGCAAGAGGGAAAGCTAACACACGCTAGTTTTCCCCTATGGTGGGATGTTGTTGTCTGAGATGATCTCGTGCTTGTGAAAGAGGAAAAGCTAGAGCCCATGGTGGGATGATGTTGTTTGAGATGATCTCACACTTGTGCAAGAGGAAAATTTAGCAAGCACGAGCTTTCCCCCATGGTAGGATGATGTATTCTGAAATGAGCTTGTGCTTGCGCAAGTGGAAAATCTAGTATGCGCTAGCTTTCCCCCATGGTGGGATGATGTTGTTTGATATTAGCTTGTTCTTGTGCAAGAGGGAAAGCTAGCCTCATGGGCTAGATTTTCCCGAGGGTGGGATGATGTTTTCCGAGATGAGCTCGTGCTTGTGTAAGAGGGAAAACTAGCATGTGCTAGCTTTCCCCCATGTGGGATGATGTTGTCTAAGATGGGCTCGTGCTTGTGCAAGAGAGAAAGATAGCATGTGAAAGATTTCCCCCATGGTGGGATGATGTTGTCCAAGATGCACTCATGCTTGTGCAAGAGGGAAAGATATCACTCACTAGCTTTCCCCCACAGTGGGATGATGTTGTCCGAGATGCAGTCCTTCTTATGCAATAGGGAAAGCTTGCACGTGCTAGCTTTCCCCACCAGTGGGATAATGTTGTTCAAGATGTGCTCTTGCTTGTACAAGAGGGAAAGCTAGAATGTGGTAGCTCTCCCCCACAGTGGGATGATTTTGTTCGAGATGTGTTCCTGCTTGTGCAAGAGGGAATGCTAGCACATGCTAACTTTCCCACATGGTGGAATGATGTTGTTTGAGATGCACTTGTTCTTGTGCAAGAGGGAAAGATAGAACACACTAGATTTCCCCCACAGAGGAATGATGTTGTTTGAGATGCGCTTGTGCTTGTGCAATAAGGAAAGCTAGCATGCGTTAGCCTCCCCCCATGGTGGAATGATGTTGTTTGAGATGCACTTATGCAAGAGAGAAAAGTAGCACGCACTAGCTTTCCCCCACGATGGGATGATGTTTTTGGATATGTGTTCCTACTTGTTCAAGAGGGAAATCTAACACATGCTAGCTTTCCCCCACGCTGACATGATGTTGTTCAAGATGTGCTTTTTCTTGTGCAAGAGTGAAAGGTAGCACACACTAGCTTTCCCCCACAGTGGGATGATATTTTTCAAGATGCATTTGTTCTTGTGCAAGAGGGAAAGCTAGCACACCCATGATGGAATGGTGTTTGAGATGAGCTTGTGCTTGTGCAAGTGGTAAATCCAACATGCACTAGCTTTCCCCCATGGTGGAATGATGTTTTCCAAGATGCGATCATTCTTGTGCAAGAGGGAAATCTACCATGCTTTAAATTTCTCCCATGGTGGGATGATGTTGTCTGAGATGCGCTCGTTCTTATGCAAGAGGGAAAGATAGTGACATGCTAGCTTTTCCCTTGGGTCAGATGATGTTTTCTGAGATGAGCTCGTACTTGTGCAAGAGGAAAATCTAGCACGCACTAGCTTTACCTAATGGTGGGATGAAGTTGTCAGAGATGAGCTCATGCTTTTGCAAGAGGGAAAGCTAACATGCGCTATCTTTCTTTGACGATGGGATGATATTGTCTGAGATGAGCTTGCACTTGTGCAAGAGGGAAATCTAGCACGCACTAGCATTCTCTGACAATGGGATGATGTCCGAGATGAGCTCGTGCTTGTTCAATAGGGAAAGCTAGCAAATGCTAGCTTTCCCCGATGGTGGGATGATGTTGTCCAATATGAGCTTGCACTTGTGCAAGATGGCAAGCTAGCACACAGTAGCTTTCCCCCACAGTGGGATAATGTTGTCCGAGATGAGATCGTGCTTGTGTAAGAGGGAAAGTTAGAACACGCTATATTTCCCCCACGGTGAGATGATGTTTTTAGAGATGAGTTCGCTAGCTTTCCCCCATGTTGGAATGACGTTGTTCGAGAAGCACTTGTTCTTGTGCAAGAGGGAAATATAGCACGCACTAGCTTTTCCCACCTGTGGGATGATGTTGTTCAAGATGTGATCATGCTTGTCCAATAGGGAAAGCTAGAATGCGCTAGCTTTCCCCCAAGGTGGGATGATGTCTGATATGATCTCGCGCTTGTGCAAGAGGGAAAGCTAGCATGCGCTAGCTTTCCCTGATGGTGGGATGATGTTGTTTGAGATGAGATTTTTCTTGTGCGAGAGGGAAAACTATCATGCACTAGATTTCCACTATAGTGGGATGATGTTGTCCGACATGAGCTCATGCTTGTGCCAGAGGGAAAGCTAGCACATGCTAGCTTTCCCCCATGGTGGGATGATATTGTCTGAGATGAATTTTGTAGCTTTCCCCCACGATGGGATGACACTGTTTGAGATGCGCTCATGCTTGTGTAAGAGGGAAATCTAGAATGTGCTAGCTTTCCCCACCAGTGGGATAATGTTGTTTGAGATGTGATCCTAGTTGCCCAATAGGGAAAGCTAGAATGTGATAACTTTCCCCATGGTGGGATTATGTTGTTCGAGATGTGGTCCTGCTTGTGCAAGAGTGAAAGCTAGCACGTGATATTTTTCCCCCACAGTGGAATGATGTTTTTCAAGATGCGGTTGTGCTTGTGCAAGAGGGAAAACTAACACTCACTAACTTTCTCTCATGGAGGAATGATGGTGTTTGAAATGTTCTTGTGCAATAGGAAAAACTAGCATGCACTAGCTTCCCCCCATGGTGGAATGATGTTGTTTGAGATGCACTTGTGCAAGAGGGAAAGCTAGCACACGTTAGATCTCCCCCATGGTGGGATGATGTTGTTAAATATGTTCTTCTTCTTGTACAAGAGAGAAAGCTAGCACGCCCACGGTGGACTGATGTTGTTTGAGATGATCTTGTTCTTGTGCAAGAGGGAAAGCCAACACACACTAGATTTCCTTCACGGTGGAATGATGTTTGAGATGCGTGTGTACTTGTGCAAGAGGGAAAGCTAGCACATGCTAGCTTTCCCCCATGGTGGAATGATGTTGTTCGAGATGCATTTGTGCAAGAGGGAACTTTTGCACGTGTTATACTTTCCCCATGGTAGAATGATGTTGTTTGAGATGTGTTTGTGCTTGTGCAAGAGGGAAAGCTAGCACACACTAGCTTTCCTCCAAGGATGAATGATTTTGTTCAATATGTTCTTGTGTTTGTGCAAATAGGGAAAGCTAACATGCACTAGCTCCCCCCCATGGTTGAATGATGTTTGAGATGCGCTTGTGCAAGAGGGAAAACTAGCAAGCGCTAGCTTTCCCCCATGTTGAATGATGTTGTTGGAGATGAGCTTGTGCAAGAGGGAAATCTAGCACACGCTAGTTGTCCCCCATAGTGGAATGATGTTTGAGATGCGCTTGTGCTTATGCAAAGGGGAAAAATAACACTCACTAGCTTTTCTCCATGGTGGAATGATGTTGTTCGAGATGCGCTTGTGCTTGTGCAAGAGGGAAGGGTAGCATGTGAAAGCTTTCCCCCACGATGGAATGTTGTTTTTCAAGATGCACTTGTTCTTCTACAAGACAGAAACCTAGCATGCACTAGTTTTACCCCATGGTGGAATGATGTTGTTCGCAATGCGCTTATGCTTGTGCAAGAGGGAAAGCTAGCACGCCCATGGCGGAATGGTCTTGGTTGAGATGAACTTGTGCTTGTGCAAGAGGGAAAGCCATCACGTGCTAGATTTCCTTCACGATGGAATGATGTTTGAGTTGTCTGTGTTCTTTTGCAATAGGGAAATATAGCATGCACTAGCTTCCTCCCATGGTGGAATGATGTTTCAGATGCTCTTTTGTAAGAGGGAAAACTAGCACACTTTAGCTTTCCCCCACATTGAATGATGTTGTTCGAGATGAGCTTGTGCAAGAGGGAAAGCTAGCATACCATGGTGGAATGATGTTCGAGATGTGCTTGTGCTTGTTCAAGAGAGAAAGTTATCACACATTAGCTTTCCTCCAAGGTGGAATGATGTTTTTCGAGATGCGCTTGTGCTTGTGCAAGAGGGAAGGGTAGCATGTGCAAGATTTCCTCCATGCTACAATGATGTTGTTCGAGATGCATTTGTTTTTGTGAAAAAGGGAAAGCTAGCACATGCTAGCACATGCTAGCTTTCCCCCACGGTGGAATGATGTTTTTCAATATGTGCTTGTGCTTCTGCAAGGTGAAAACCTAACATGCACTAGTTTTACCCCATTATGGTATGTTGTTGTTCAAGATGTGCTTGTTCTTTTGCAAGAGAGAAAGCTAGCACACACTAGCTTCCCTCGAGGGTGGAATGATGTTGTCCGAGATGCATTTGCGCTTGTGAAAGAGGAAAAGCTAGCATGTGATAGCTTTCCCCTATGGTGGGATGATGTTCGAGATGCACTTGTGCTTGTACAAGAGGGAAAGCTAGTGTTCGAGATGTATCTGTGCTTAAGAAAGAGGGAAAGCGAGCATGCACTAGATTTCCCCCATGGTGGGATGATGTTTGAAATGTGCTTGTGCTTGTGCAAGAGGTAAAGCTAGCACCCCCCACAATGGGATGATCTTGTTCGACATGCATTTGCACTTGTGTTTATGCAAAGAGGGAAAGATAACACACGCTAGCTTTCTCCCACAATGAAATGATGCCGTTCGAGATGTGGTTGTGCTTGAGCAAGAGTGAAATCTAGCATGCTCTAGCCTTCCCCCATGGTGGAATGATGTTGTTTGAGATGCACTTGTGCTTGTGCAAGAGGAAAAGATAGCACGCACTAGCTTTCCCCCATGGTGGAATGATGTTGCGATGTGCTTGTGCTTGTGTAAGAGGAAAAGCTAGCATGCACTAGCTTTCCTCTACTATGGAATGATGTTGTTTGAGATGCATTTGTGCTTGTGCAAGAGGGAAATCTAGCACGAGCTAGCTTTCCTACATGGTGGAATGATGTTGTTCGAGATGAGCTTGTGTTTGTGCAAGAGGGAACACTAGCATATGTTAGCTTTCCTCCATAGTGTAATGATGTTGTATGAAATGCACTTATGCTTGTGCAAGAAGGAAAACTAGTATGCGCTAGCATTCCTCCACAGTGGAACGATTTTGTCCAAAATGCGTTTGTTCTTATGCAAGAAGGAAATCTAGCATGCGCTAGCATTACTCCATTGTGGAATGATGTTGTTTGAAATGCACTTTTGCTTGTGTAGAAGGAAAGCTATCATGTGGTAGCGTTTCTCCATAGTGGAATGGTGTTTGAAATGTGATTCTTCTTCTGCAAGAAGGAAACCTAGCATGTGCTAGATTTCCTCCACAATGGAATGATGTTGATTGAAATGCGCTTGTCATTGTGCAAGAAGGAAATCTAACATGTGCTATATTTCCTCCATAGTGGAATGATGTTGTTCGAAATGTGCTTGTGTTTGTGTAAGAAGGAAATCTAGAACATGATAGATTTCTTCCATAGTGGAATGTTGTTGTTCGAAATCTATTTGTTCTTGTGCAAAAAGGAAACTTAACATGCACTAGCTTTCCTCCACAGTGGTATGTTGTTTTTCAAAATGCATTTGTGCTTGTGCAAGAAGGAAACCTAGCGTGCAGTAGCTTTCCTCCAAAGTGGAATGTTGTTCGAAATGCATTTGTGTTTGTGCAATAAGGAAAAATAACATGCTCTATCTTTCCTCCACAATGGAATGTTGTTTGAAATGCGCTTGTGCTTGTGCAAGAAGGAAAGCTAGCATGTGCTAGCTTTCGTCCACAATGAAATGTTGTTGTTTGAAATACACTTGTGCATGTACAAGAAGGAAAACTAGCACATGCTAGATTTCCTCCACCGTGGAATGATGTTGTTCAAAATGTGCTTGTGTTTGGGAAAAAATGAAAGTTATCAGACACTAGCTTTACTCCACAGTGGAATGATGTTACTGAAAATACGCTTGTGTTTGTGCAAGAACAAAATCTAGCATGCACTAGCTTTCTTCCAAAGTAGAATGATGTTGAAAGCTAGCATGCGTTAGCTTTTCTCAAAGTGGAATGATGTTTGAAATGCTCTTGTCTTTGTGCAAGAAGGAAATATAGCATGTTAGCTTTCCTCTACAATGGAAAGATGTTCGAAATGCTCTTGTGCTTGTGTAATATGTAAAACTAACACGCACTAGCTTTCTTACATAGTGGAATGATGTTCGAAATGCACTTGTCCTTATGCAAGATTAAAAGCTAGCTCAAATCATCTTACCTCCATAATGGAATGATGTTATTTGAAATTTTCTTTTGCTTGTGCAAGATGGAAAGCTATCATGCACTAGGTTTCCTCCACAATGGAATTATGTTGTTCAACATGCGATTGTGCTTGTGCATGAAAGAAGATAACACACACTAGCTTTCCTCTACAGTAGAATGTTGTTGTTTGAAATGTTCTTGTACTTTTGCAAGAAGGAATACTAGCATGCATTAACTTTCCTCCACAGTGGCATGTTGTTTGAAATGCACTTGTGCTTGTGCAAGAAGGAAAGCTAGCATGCGCTAACTTTCTCCCGTAATGGAATGTTGTTGGTCGAAATGTGCTTGTGCTTGTGAAAGAAGAAAAAATAGCACTTGCTATCTTTCCCCCACAATATCATGATGTTAGAAATGCATTTGTTCTTATGCAAGAAGGAAAATTAACATGCCTTATCTTTCCACCACAGTGAAATTTTGTTGTTCGAAATGTGCTTTGCTTGTGTAAGAAGGAAAGCTAGAACACACCAGATTTTCCCCACAGTAGAATGATATTTCTCAAAATGCGCTTGGGCTTGTGCAAGAAGGAAAACTAACACTTTCCTCTGTAGTAGAATGATTTTGTTTGAAATGTGTTTCTTCTTGTGCAACAAGGAAAAATAGTACGCATTAGCTTTCCTCTACATGAATGTTATTGTTCAAAATGCGCTTCTGTTTGTGTAAGAAGGAAGGCTAAAACACACTAGCTTTCCCCCACAGTTGAATGATGTTATTTGAAATGCACTTCTGCTTGTGTAAGAAAGAAAACTACCACGCACTAGCTTTCATCCACAATAGAATGATGTTTGAAATGCACTTGTGCTTGTGCAACAAGGAAAGCTAGCATGTGTTATCTTTCTTCTATAGTGGAATGATGTTGTTCAAAATGTCCATGTACTTGTGAAAGAAGGAAATATACCATGCACTAAATTTCCTACACAGTGGAATGATGTTCAAAATTTGCTTTTGCTTGTGTAAGCAAAAAAGCTAGCACTTGCTTGCTTTCCTACATTGTGGAATAATGTTGTTTGAAATGTGCTTGTGCTTGTGCAAGAAGGAAATTTATATACCTTAGTATGAAGTCAAAGGGTTGGATTGGCTTGCAATGCTTTTTGCAAGTTAATATCTAACATTTAAATACTTCCCAAGTCTTGGCATGATGAAAAAACATTTTTGGTAATTTCGAGTTTTGATTGATGGGATAATAAGTTTATTTGCATCGTAATCAACTATTTGGATACCTCTGTACATACACCATGTGAATTAATCTATATTTGTAATGGTGACATAATGGTTTCATGACTTGGAAGACATGGTTGATTGGCATTCCAATGTTGAGCTACAAAAGAAAGCTACCTTAACCTTACACTTGAACCATGCTACTCAAGTTTATTGTTCAGCTTTGTGAATTTTGTAGATGTTCATTAATAGTATTATCTTTGAAAATGATTTATTGGGAATTTGATAAATTTGCATGGATGCAACCAAAAAAATTCATTGAAGTTTTGTTGGGAATTATGTTTAGATGTTGTATAAGTTTGAGTCCTCTTAAATGTTGTAAAAAAATCACAATCTTAATGCTTGCAGAAGCATAGATAGAGTCCGATAGTTTAAATGGTTTTAGAGAAGCCTAGCTGTTACACATTATTTTTGTCACCCTCATGACCGTTAATGATGTAAACCTATCCTTTGTCTTTAGAAGGATCAGTGGCCTGAATTCTTGAAGAAAGAAGGGAGAAGAACTTTGCCTGAGAGAAGAAATTGTATTTTCCTTTGTAAAAACCCTATTAAGGAAGATTTACGCAGGTTGCACTATAGCCAGGGTGTGGAAATGCTTTCACATGGGAAAAATGAGCGTCTTCTCCATGCTTCTAGAAGGAGAAGCTTCTATGGTGAGGTGGCATCTAAATGGCTTGGATCTTACTCACTTTCATGATTTAGTGGGATCATCCTAACCTCCTCACCTTATCCTCTTCATCTTATAAAAGAAGAGAATCTCTCATGTAGAAGGTTGGCTTTTGAGATTGGCTTGAGCTTCAACTTTTGGGATTAGCTTTGGAGATTGGCTTGAGCTTCAACTTTTGGGATTAGCTTTGGAGATTGGCTTGAGCTTGGATGAGATTGGAAATTTGTCTTGAGATTGTAGCTTGGATAGTTTGGCCCTTTGTCAAGATAGATTGTTGATTTCAGAATCCTTGGATCAGTAGTGTGTGGGAAGGAAGGAACTGTTGGAAGGAGCTTGACAACATCAAGGCATATGGTTGTATCTTTCTTCCACATTATATAATACAATGGCATGTTTCTTTCTCATAAAATAATTCTCATTTTATTACATGACTCCTTGATATGTATAAGCTTTCATTGAGTATACTATTGTTGCTTTCACTTTGGTTGGTTTGTGTCATTGCAGATCCAATATCACAAGAGCACCGGAGTGGAGCGGGAACAACAGAGATATAAGGAAGCGATATTTAAATGGTATGCCACTCATGTCTTGGTTGATAGTAAATTCA
>JASDQU010034139.1:0-20985 GCA_032191745.1 Picea mariana | reverse complement strand
CTAAAAATAGTAAATTGCCAAAATTGTCAGAAAACTATTTTGAGCCAGTTGGAAAAGGTGGGTGGTCACTGATATCCATATGGATCACTTACTTCTGCAAAAATGTGCATCCAACAGAACTTTTTCAGGCTAACTATCTCAACAATTCATGAAAACTTGAACCATTCTAGTTCAATAATATATATCCAACTTCTTTCTGCTGATTTATTGAGAATTTTATTGTTGATATCTGATTTCTGGGTGAAAAGGTATCTTCTATTGTTCAAGACCTTTCCAATGCCTTCTTCCATGCTCAATTCTAATTTTTGAGTAGGAAGTTATGGATACTTGAACAATTTGTCATTTCAGTGATGCAATCCCTATACATGGATTCTTTCATCTCAGAGCTGAATTGGCTCTTGGATCCGTGATAGATCCTCTCTTCAGTTTTAAAATCCCTCTTACTATGTTAGGTGTAGGTTTGACCAATCAAGAACCTCATGGGCTTCTTCTTTAAGCCCTTTTCAGTTTCTTAAAGAAAACAATTTTCGGTCATTTATCCCCTTTTCTTTGACCCCAATATCATGTGACCACATGCTATGACCCAGTGCTAACAGATAGGCACTTATCTGGAACTTCAGGACTTCAAGGCTCCAGAAGTTCAGGGGTTCTCTCAACTCCAAAATTCCAAATCCTCGGAACTGGAAAAACCGTTGATTTGTCGATCACTTTAAGATCATCGGTCTTGGTCGAATGCAGAACTAGAACATGATTGTAGTTTAACAAAAAAACCGACTTCTACAATGGAAAGATGTGCAATGGAGAGAAAATCAACATCCACCATTCATATTCCTCCTAATGGATATCTGTGATCCTAGTTGATTGTGGAATGTGAAATATCCCCCTCATTAATTTTCCTTTGTATTTTCGCAATAATTCTCACCTGTTCATCTATTCTGCGTGTATCTGACGATCACGATCTAACCCATTATTGATATGGCATTTCTCCATGTACCCTCTCATGATCAACGGTCGAGATTAACTTTGGCCCTTCGGTATTTCTCGACTCAAGTAAACTGCAACTCAATACCTTCAGAGTGCCAAGTCTCCATAACTTGGGATTTGGCACCACGCGTCCTGTGTGATCAATGGTTGAGATGGATTCTAGCCTTCGAATATTTAGAATTCCTTGACCTCAAATTATTATGCCTTGAATCCTCCAGAGTGCCAAGTATTTGGACTACGAGCTCTACTACCGCGTGTCATCTCCCGATCAACGGTGAGGATTTACTCCACTCTTCAGAGCTTCAGGGGTTTCACCTTCCTCACACTTCATTTCTTATGATCTTTGAATTGGTGAAATCCCAGGGTCCACTTAGTACTACACACCCATGGTGCTATGTGTTTGAAACATGGGGTGACACGTGGCCTTATCATTGAGTGACATGTGTCGGATCATCATTGGTACAACAGGGCCTGTCAAAAGTAAAAAATAATATGACACATGGCATGCTTAGGGAAGGTTTGCATCACCTAGTTGATATGATCATGCCACATCATATTCATTGCTTTGGAACTTTGGGGCTCCGAGAATTTAGGACTATGGAGCTTCAGATCTTTGGGGATCCAAGACTTCGAAGGATTTTACATCTGCACACCCCTAAACTCTCGAACTGTGAATTACTGAACACTCCCATGTCACCCCTGGTGACATCATCATGTCACATCACTTCGACGCTCTGGGAATTCAGGGATCTCTTCCTCCCACTCAACCACAAACCATTTCTTCTGGAGTGTCGAATTGTCAAACTTCTGAACACTTGATAATCCACTAACACGTGTCTCTGATAATAGACAGTCTGGATTGGTTCTGAACTTTGAAACTTCGGGGCTCAAGGAGACTTCCCAAACTATACCACAAATCCCCTGAACATCAAATTCCCAAATAGGTTGATCTGTCGACACGTTTCCTCAAACATGAGAAGTCTAGATTAACTCCGAAGTTTGGGACTTCATGAGATTTCTCTCCTTATATCTTAAGGACTCACTTCTCCAAGAGTGCCAAACCTCTGAACTACTGTGAGGTCTACGACTCACTTCACTCGCACGTAGATATGATGGTTGGGATTTGACCTTCGCCATTGCGCCCCACCTCTTGATCCATGCTTGATATGATGGCTCAGATTTGTCTTTTCCCAAATCCAATGGTCAAGTACTCTCCCTAGTGATCTACGATGTAGTTCCACTCTGAAACTTCAGAGCTTCAGGGATTTTTCCTCTTTTATGACAAGAAATTCAATCAGTCGAAGTGGTGAAGTCTAGAGGACTTAAGTGATTAACCACCATGCTCCCTTTTCTAGATATGACGGTTTTGAAGGGTCTGAATTCTCCCGAATAGATCATACGACTGAAATTTAAATTTTTTGGTTCCAAAACCACGGTTATCACAGTCTCTTTTCTCTACTGAATTTATTGAACCGCTATAACTACTGAGATTTCCATTACCACCCAGAATCTCTCTCAGCATCGCTCTAACACTCTGTACATCAAATCCATGTGGAATTTTGACTCCAAATTCCATTTTCATGGCCCATCCAGGTTCCGTTTTAAAACCTTCGGTTCTAATACCAATTTGTAGCATCCTCGACCACCCAAGTCGGTCATTCTACCACCAAAATTTTGGAAGCGAGATTTGATACCAATTTGTGGCATCCCTGACCACCCAAGACGACCATGCCACTGAAAAGAACCACTCTTTCTCAGCTCTGATACCAATTTGTAGTGTCCCTAGGCTGCCAAGCTAGGAAACACCACTACCATAAAATCTACTATGTCACCATTTTGTAACACCCCCGCCTTTTCCTAGGCAATGTCCCCTAGAATTAATACAATTTTTTTTTTCTCACTCTGCTCTGATAATCAAAATTGTCCATACCCAGGCATGGACCTACTGGGCTATGTTAGACATAACTCTTTGCGGAAAATCATACATATAAACTTAAAAAACTAATATGCATTCTACTATTACACAAATTAAATGCGAAAATCATAGTAAAACATACATGCAAAAACACATGCAATTATTATAAATATAAATACATGTACATAATAAACATCATAAATAATTAACATAGAGATGGTACTTATATTTTTATGAAATTCACCAACTGCATGCAGACCTTCCATGAACCACGTAGCCTTAGACCATGCTTCTCCAAGCTATCAACAGTGGGTCAACCCCAAGTTGGGACTAAAATCCACCCAGGGTAAAAGGAATCCTAGGCTAGGTTGAGACTATGAAAAGCTGCACAATGTAAGAGGAAGGATTCCCTCCTAGGAGCCTTCTTATGCTCACTAATGAAAGACTCACATTCCCCACATTCCTGTCCCACCCCAGAAATACACACCTTCATTGTTCCATAGTCCATTGATTGCTCCACTTCCCTTCCAGGGCTTCAGTAATAGGTTAGATGAAGAATTCTCAGAGCTCTATACCCGCTTCTAGACTCCCTCTAGGATAAATCAATTCCCCAACAATATCTCTCACCTCGAGAGAGTTTCTCACACACCTAAAAACCTGCTTCTTCAATCCATAGGCCTGAGAACCCACCTCTTCAAAACCACAGGCCTCACAACCTACTTCTAATGTCCATGTCCTAGTCAAATGGGTAACCACAAATAAATAGTTATGGGGGACTAAATTGTACTAGGTAGGGAAAGGGATGGGGCTTAGAGGCTAGGAAAAAGGGTTAAGATTGAGGGCTTAACCCCAAGGGAATATTACAATGTAATTTCCTAAAATACCAAGGATTAGGAAATAATCCCTATTATCCTAAGTTCCTTTGGGGAGAGGAACAAACTCCAAGTGGAGAGGAACGAGCTCCCAAGAGATCCATGTGTCAACCTGGGAACATGCAGTTTTATATGGGGGAAAATTTGTTATTGTGGGTTCACTCACCATTATTTCCATGCTCCCCACTCACGCACACACTTAGATTTAGCATTCACGCAGTGAATCATTCCTCCATCGTTGACCTCTGCAACCTCTAAAACCTACAACCCGTGAAGCTAACATGTTTTCCTGTGAGGCACATCATGACTACATAGTGCTTGAGCTATATCGTACCCTACCCGTTTTGTTGTTGCTACCCACATTTTTCTCTAGACTAGTGTCGCTTGTTGTCATTACCAAAGACCATACCCAATTTTGTTACTATTTGTGGCATTCTCGACCACCCAAGTTGGTCAGACCACTGAAAATAACCACTCCTTTTCAGATTTGATACCAATTTGTAGCGTCCTCGGCCTGCCAAGCTAGGAAACGCCACTACCTCAAACTCTGCTTTGATACCGTTTTGTAACACCCCAACCTTCTATTGGGCAATGCCACTTGAAATAAATACAAAACAAAACTGCTCACTCTATTATGATAATCAAAACTATCCATACCCATGCATGGACTTGCTGGGCTATTGAAAACAGAGCTCTTTGTGGACATCATACATATAAACTTAAAAAAATAATATGAATTCTACTAATACACAAATTAAATGTGGAAATCATAGTAAAACATACATGCAACAACACATGCAATTCTTATAAATATAAAGACATGTACATAATACACAACATAAACAATTAACATAGAGATGGTACTTATCTTTTAATGAAAGTCATCGACTACATGTAGACCTTCCAAAAACCTCCCAGCCTTAGACCAGGCTTCTCCAAGCAATCAACAATGGTCACCCCTAAGCTAGGACTAAAATCCACCTAGGGTAAAGGGAATCCTAGGCTAGGATGAGACTACGAAAAACTGCCCAATGCAAAAGGAAGGATTCCCTCTCATGAGCCTACTTACGCCCACCGCTCATAGAATCTCATTTCACACATGCCTTTCCCACCCCGAGAATATACACCTTCATTGTTCCATAGTCCATCGTCTACTCCACATCCCTTCTAGAGCTTCAGAAACATGTCGGATCAATAATTCTCAGAGATCTGTAGCTGATATTAGACTCCCTCGAGGAGAAATCACTTCCCCAACAATCTCTCTCACTTGGAGAGAGTTTCTCACAGGCCCGACAACCTGCTTATTTAATCTGTGAGCTTGAGAACCATCCTCTTCAAAACCATAGGACTCACAACCTGCTTCTTATGTCCAGCTCTTAAGTCAAACGGGTAACCACAGTAGAAAAATCGGATATTGGATCTGGTAAAGACATCAATCCACACGAGTCCAGAGAAAAATGTGGGTAGCAACAGAAAAATGGCTAGCATGCGATATGGCTCATGCACTGTGTAGTCATGATATCCCTCATAGTAAAACATGTTAGCTTCACGGTTTGCAGATTTCATAGGTTGAAGAGGTCAACGATGGAGGAAATGGATGGTTGCATGAATGCTCAGTATGAGTGCATGCGTGAGTGGGGATCATGGAAAGAATCGTGAGTTCCCCCAAAACAACAACTTTTTCCCCATAAAACTGCATGTGCCCAGTTTGACACATGGCTCTCTTGGGAGCCCGTTCCTCTCCACTTGGAGTTCATTCCTCTCCCCAAAGGAACTTAGGATAACAAGGGTTATTTCCCAAACATTATTATTTTATGAAAATACATTATAATATTCCCTTGGGGTTAGTCCCTCAAGATTATACCTTTTTCCTAGCCTCTTAGTCCCATCCCTTTCCCTACCTAGTGGAGTTTAGTCCCTCATAACTCTTTCTTTGTGGTTGGTCTACACACAACGATATAATTATATTAATGATGTGAGTATTTACATATTCAAAAATTAGGCTCCCTGGCCTTCAACATCTAGGCTCTCCGGCCTAATTAACACATAATCCTCCCAACTTATAACACTTGTCTCACCATCCTATAAACATCATTAAACATCATTACAATTCAGTAGGGGATCGGCCTTGGGATATTACAATCCCCTCCCATTATTTATGCATTGTCCTCGGTGCATTCTATTTACATAATATCTACAAGATTTCCAAAATCTTTAAAACAATGAGAAGATTCTTCCCGCATAGCATCTTCATGCTCCCAAGTTGCGTCCTCAAGATCATACCAGGTCCATTGGAACTTTACAATCCCTATAGCTCGATTCTAGAGTTGTTTTATTTTTCGATCCAGAATGCATACCGGATGCACTTGAAAATCGCTTCCTTTCTCCACCTCAATCACATTCCAATCAACAATATGATTAGCATCATGTATATATTTATTGAGCAATGATACATGGAATACATTATAAATAATTATAGATGCAGGTAATGCAAGCATGTAAGCTACTGGTCCAATCATCTCTGGGATTTCAAATGGCCCACGATATCTGGATACCAACTTGGAACAGTTTCCCAACTTTAGGGAACTTGTTTTGGCATTCACCTTCAAGAAAACATGATCACCCACTTTAAATTCCATGTGAGTTCTGCCCTTGTCAGCATAGATTTTTTGCCTGCCTTGGGAAATATTTAAATTCTGTTTTATATTCAACATCTTCACTTCCATTTACATGATCAAATATGGCCCAATCACTCCTCTATCAGTTGGGTTGTCCCAACTTATTGGTGTGTTTCACTTTATGCCATAAAGTACCTCAAATGGGCTCATCGTCAATGATGCTTGGTACACATTGTTGTAGGAAAATTCTACCAATTGTAGATGATATTCCCATTCATATGGTTTGTCCATCACGTACATCCTTAGCATATCCTCTATCACTTGGTCCACTCTCTTTGTTTTCCCATCAGTCTCGGGATGATAAGTTGTGTTGAAGTTCAGATTTGTTTCGAACCCTTTGAATATTCCCTTCCAGAACATTGAGGTAAACTTTAAGTCTCTGTCAGACACAATTGTCTTGGGTATTCCATGCAAGTGTGCTACTTCCCTCATATAAATATCAATAACATTGGTTTCCTTGTGAGTAATCTTTCTAGGAATGAAATGGGAAGCTTTGGTAATCTTGTCCACCACCACCATGATAGCATCATGCTACTTGCTTGTTTTGGGTAATTTGGTGATGAAATCCATTGTCACCACTTTCCACTTCCACTCAGGAATGGGAAATGGTTGCAACAATCTGACTAGATGTCTATGCTCAACGTTGACCTTTTGATACTCCAGATATTTAACAATGTACTCAACAATTTATTTCTTCATGCTTGGCCAAAAGTATTGTATTTTGGCTGCTGCAACAATTTTTTGATATCCTGGGTGTCCCGAATAAGGTACATTATGAATCACTTTCAAAATCGTACTCCTCAATTCATGAGAATTGGGTACATAAATTGTGTTCCTATACAAGAGAATTCCATCATTTATCAATTCATAATCTTCAACCTTCTGTCGCATTTTACCTTGTTGCAATTTTGTTACTAACTCCATGTACTGCAAATTTGATTTTGCAGCCTAAAAAATCCTGCCTTTAAGATCAGTTTGATACATCTAATGGTTGTAGCATGTAGTTCATGCGCTATCCTGTTGAGTGCATCAACCACTTTATTTTATTTTCCTTGGATGTTCTTGATATCAAAGTCACACTGAGAGAGGAATTCCAACCACCTGCTCTGCCGAACATTCAAATTTGGATGATCAAACAAATATTTCAGACCATTATGGTTTATCCTTAGCTCAAACTTCTTTCCCATGAGGTAGTGCCTCCACTTCTTCAAGATGTGTACTATTTTTGCCAACTCCAAATCATGAGTGGCGTAGAGCCTATCACGCTCTTTCAATTTTTTGGATTCAAAATATACCACAAATCCATTCTGACTAATGACTCCACCAAGTACTTCTTTGCATGCATTTGTGCAAACCAAAAAATCTTCATTCAGATCTGCAATCCTTAGAATTGGAGCACTGGTTAACAAATGCTTCAATTGCTAGAATCTATTTTCACATTATGTTGTCCATTGAAACTCCATCCCCTTCCTTTGCAAGGAAATAATCGGGTGAGCAATCCTTGAAAACCCTGAAATGAATCTTCTGTAGTAGCTAGATAGACCCATGAAGGATCTGACTTCTATCACATTCTTAGGTGTTTCCCACCCTTTAATAGATTAAATATTTTTAGGGTCCATTTCTATCTCTTCTTCGGGTATGATATGCCCCAAATAGTGAATTTTGTTTTGATAAAATGAACACTTGCTTAATTTTTCATACAACTCGTGCTCTCTTAACAATTCTAACACCATATTCAAATGATTCTCATTCTCTTCATATGACTTGGAATATACAAGGATTTCATCCAAAAATACAATGACAAACTTGTCTAAGTATTCCTAGAAAGCACCATTCATTAAGCACATGAAAACAACCGGTGCATTTGATAACCCAAATGGCACCACTGTGAACTCATAATGACCGTACCTTGTCCTGAAGGCGGTCTTACTAGTGTATTCATCTCTAATACTTACTTAATGATATCTTGACCTGAGATCAATCTTTTAAAATATCCTTGCATCCTTTAACAGATAAAAGAGATCATCAATCCTTGGAAAAGGATACTTGTTCTTTATAGTTACCTTGTTCAATTGTCTGAAGTCGACACACAATGTCAATGTCCCATCTTTCTTCTTCACAAATAAAACTTGGGAACCCCAAGGTGACACACTTATGCGCATATACCCCTTATTCATAAGCTCTTCAAGATGAATTTGCAATTCCTTCAACTCTAGTGTACTCATCCCGTAGGGAGTCTTTGATACTAGAGTTGCTCCAGGAATAAAGTTTATATAGAAATCAATATCTCTCTTTGGGGTTAGTCCTGGTATCTCCTTGAACACATCCTAAAAATATTTCAAGACTGTGTCATCCTCCATATTTGGCACCTTATCCTTAGGTGCTTCCTCCATATGGGCTGCAAATATTTGGTATCCCTTCATGTAACACTTATTTATCTCCATTGCTGAGATCTCTTGCATGGTAACTTCCCTGGGAATTCCTTCGACTGTTCTTGGGTTCCCTTCCTCATTCAAGCAAGTGAATACCTTGTTAGGATAGTCTATGACATCATGGTGTTGGTCTAACCAATCCATACCAATTAGACAATCATATGAACCCAAGGGAAGGATGTTCAATTCTACCTTGGTACTTATCCCATTCATGTCCACTGGACATGATTTAACTAGCTCAACAACTTTTCTCTTGGCTCCTATAGCCAGTTGTACTAGGCAAGATTTCCCATGCTTGCTTCTTGGAAAATGCAATATTTCCACTAACTTAGGATCTATATATTTTTTACTAGCTCTCGAATCTATTAAAATAGTAAAGGCATGGTTATTGACCATACCTTCTATTGGACATGATTTAACTAGCTCAACAAATTTTCTCTTGGCTCCTGTAGCCAGTTGTACTAGCCAATATTTCCCATGATTTTTTCTTGGCAAATGCAATCTTTCCACTACCTTAGGATTTATATATTTATGACTAGCTCCTGAATCTATTAAAATAGTAAAGGCATGGTTATTGATCATACCTTCTACTTCAATCATGTGTTATTGAAAATCTGCTTTCTTGTTGTCTAGGGTGCATAGATCCTTGGAACACTTATGGCCATGTATTCCACTGTTCCATCTTGATGTACATTGTGGATAGCTCTCACTTTGTAAATTTTGTGAGGACAATCCTTATACTTATGGTCTCCTTTATAAACCCAACATTGAATGGGTGTCTTCCTTGGTCATTTCCCACCTACCTCATCCATTTTGTGCTCTCTAAAAGATGGCTTTCCTCGAGGACTGTTTCTAAAAACTAGTGTCTTGTTCCCCTTCTGCTTTTGTTCCCTCTTAAAATTCTTCTTGTCTTCCCAAGCTCTTTGGAAAATAGGATTTCCTTTATGATGATCATATAAACACTTGGCCCTTTCTATGGTTTCCTCCAAAGTCTTGGGATCATCATATTGAATCTTGTCACCGATAAAGAATGGAAGCCCACTCAGATACCTCTGAATCTTAACAGTCTCATCCTTGAAGAAGGAGGCATACTTCAACAGTTCTAAAAATATTTGTTGATACTCATCAATGGTCATGCTGCCTAGTTTGAGTTCAAAGAAATATTTCATCTTTTTTTCATAATACCTCGTGGTTAATTATTTCTTCTCAAAATGCTTCTTGAATTCCTTCCAAGTCACATTTTTCTCTCTGATTTATTCACTTCCACAAGATGATCCCGCCAAATGGATGCATTTCCTTTCAGCTGATAAATATCAATTATTCCTTCTACATGAGAAGAATATTTATGCAATTGGAAGTACTTCATCATGCCTAGCAACCATGTCTCAACATCTCCATCCTTCTTTTGTTCAACATCAAAAGAAGGACACTTGATTTTGTTCATTTCTCTTTTTAGTTCATCCACCCCATACCTCCTATGCTTCCTGATAGGGGATGGACTTGAGCTGCTATGTTCTCTCCTTTTGGATTTCTTTGGAGATTGATGGTGATGTCTGCTACCACTCCTCAATCTTCCTTTTTCCTTAGGGGTCCTGTGGCTTCCTGATTTTCTTGAGCCACTCTCCCTATCCAGCTTATTTTCAATTCTTTCTAGAATTTTCATTAATTTCATATTGATGTCTTCATGTTATTCCTTGTCTTTCATAATTGTTTCATTCTTATCCTTGTGGCTCTGGACATCTGTATGCATTTTTCTGATGGTCTCAACCAGATTTATGTTATCATCTTTTCTTCTCCATGTCCATTGGATTTGGTTCCTTCCATACCCAACTAGACATTCATGCCTCTGTTTTCATATTCTTGATTTTAAGCCTCTTGCTCATCGTCCATATCTATGCACTTTGTGATCACTCTGTTCCATTTTGACAGTTGTTATTCTGCAAAAACTGTGCAACCAACATAACTTTATCAGGCTAACTATTCTCAATAATTTCATGAAAACACGAACCATTCTAATCATTAATATATCAGACTTCTTTTCTACTTATTTCCTGTTAAATTGACTATTCAAATCCAATTTCTAGGTGAACACTTATCTTCTATTGTTTAAGAACTTTCCAATTCCTGCTTTCATACTCAATTCTAAGTTTTGAGCGGGAAGATATGGATACTTGAACAAATGTATTTTTGGGGATGGAATCCCTGTACATGGATTCTTCCATATCATATTCGAATTGGCTCTTGGATCCATGTTGGATCCTCTCTTCACGTTTATAGGACTTCCTTACTCTGTTAGGTGTAGGTATGAACAATTAATAACCTCACATGATTCTTTTTAAGCCCTTTTTTGTTCTTAAAAATGCTTTTCAGGAATTTATCCCCTTTTCTTTGGCCCCCAATCTCATGTGACCACAGGTTGTGACCCAACGCTAGCAAATAGGTGATTATCCAGAGCTACAGGACTTCAAGGCTTCAGGAATTAAAGGCTTCAGAACTCTATAGGTTCTCTCAAATCCAAACTTACAATTCCTTGGAACTGGAAAAACAAATTATTTGTCGATCACTTTAATATCATCGGTCCTGGTTGATTGAAGAAATTGAACATGCTCGTGGTTTAACAACAACCCTGACTTCAACAATGGAAAGATGTAAGATGGAGAGGAAATCAACGCCCACTGTTGATCTTCCTACCAATGAAGATCTACAATCCCGGTTGATTGTGGAATGTGAAATAACCCCCTCGTTAATTTTCCTTTGGATTTCTGCAATCTTTCTCATTCGTTGACATATTTCATGTGGATATAAAGGTCATGATATCACCCATTACTGATCTGGAATTTCTCCACATATCCTCTCATGATCAACGATGGATATTAATTCTAGCCCTCCAGGAGTTCTCGACTCAAGTAACCTGCAACTCAATTTCTTTGGAGTACAAAGTCTCTGGAACTTGGGATCTGGCGCCACGCTTCCTCTGTGATCAACGATTGATATGGACTATGGCCTTTAGGCCTTCATAAGTCCTTTACCTCAACTTCTTATGCCTTGAATCCTCTGGAGTGCGATGTCTCTGGACTACAGAATCTATTGCCACGTATCCTCTCTCGATCAATGGTGAGGATTTACTCCGCTCTTCGGAGCTTTGAGGGTTTCACCTTTCTCACGCTTCATTCCTTTCAATAGTCAAATTGGGGAAATTCTAGGGTACACAAATAATGCACACCCGAGGTTCTATGTCTCAAAACCACGGGGTGACACGTGGCCTTAGCATCGACTGGCATGTGTTATATCATCATTGGTACAAAAGGGTCTGTCAAAAGTACAAAATCATATGACATGTGGCATGCCTAGGGGAGATCCACATCACCTAGGTGACATCATCATGCCATGTCACATCCTCTGCTTCGGGACATCGGGGCTCTGAGACTTCGAACTTCAGAGCTTCAGAGATTCAAGGCTCTGGGACTTCAAAGGATTTCACATCTGAACACCCCAAAACTCCCAAACTGTGAATTTATGAATAGTCCCATGTCATCCTTGGTGACATCATCATGTCACATCACTTTGGTGCTCCAGGACTTCGGGGATCTCTTCCTCCCACTCAACCAGAAACCATTTCTTCTGGGTGTGAAACTTTGGGACACTTGATAATCTGCTGACACGTGTCTCTAATAATGGATGGTCTGGATTGGTTTCGGAATTTGGGACTTCGGGGCTCTGGGAGACTTCCCACACTACACCACAAATTTCCTGAATGTTGGATTCCCATATAGGATGATTTGCTAACATGTTTCCTCAAACATGAATGGTCCATATTAACTCCAGAGTTTAGGACTTCGGGATATTTCTCTTCTTACATATTAAGGACTCAGTTCTCCCGGAGTGTCGAACCTCCAAACTATCATGAGGTCTATGGCTCACTTTGCTCATGCATAGATATGATGGTTGGGATATCACATTCACCACTACACCCCACCTCCTGATCTGTGCTTGATCTAATGGCTTATACATGTCTTTGGCTAAATCCAATAGTCAAGTAATCATCCTAGTGATTTACAACGTATATCCACTTCGAAACTTCAGCGCTTCGGGGCTTTTGCCTCTTTTACGATAAGAAATTAAATCATCTAGAGTGGCAAAGTCTGGAGGAATTCAATGCTTAACCACCATGCTCCTTTTTCCAGATCTGATGGTTGTGAAGGGTCTACCTTCTCCCGAACAGATCCTACAACTCAAATTTAATCGTTGTGGTTCCAAACCCATGGTTATCGCGATCTCTTTCCTCTACTAAATTTATCAAACCACTATACCTCTTGAACTTTCAATTACCACCCAGGAGCTCTATCAGCGCTGCTATGGCATTCTATACATCAAATCCTTGGGTAATTTTGACTCCAAATTCCACATTCGTGGCACATCCAGGTTCCGTGTTGAATCCTTGGGAATTGATACCAATTTGTGAAATCCTTTGCCACCCAAGTTGGTCAGGACACTAAAATGAACCATTCCTTCTCAGATATGATAGCAATTTGTAGCATCCCTGGGCTGCCAAGTCGAGAAACACCACTACCTCAAACTTTGCTCTGTCACCATTTTGTAACACCCCATCCTTCTGTTGGGAAATGTCACTTGAAATAAATATAAACAAAACTGCTCACTCTGATATGATAATCAAATTTGTCGATACCCAGGCATGGACTTGCTGGGATATGACAGATAGATCTCTTTTTGGAACATCGTACATATAAACTTAAACAACTAATATGCATTCTACTAATACAAAAATTAAATTTGGAAGTCACAGTAAATCATACATGCAACAACACATGAAATTCTCATAAATATAAATATATGTACAGAATACACAACATAAAAAATTAACATAGAGATGGTACTTATCTTTTTATGAAGGTCACCAATTGTGTGCGGACCTTCCACAAACCTCCCAATCTTAGACCACGCTTCTCCAATCTATCAACAATGGGTCACCTCCGAGCTCGGACTAAACTCCACCTAAGGTAAAGGGAATCATAAGCTAGGCTAAGACTACCAAAAGTTGCACAATTCAATAGGAAGGATTCCCTCCCAGGAGCCTACTTACACCCACCGCTCACATTCTCCAATTCCCCACATCCCTGTCCCGCCCTGGGAATATACACCTTAACTATTCCACACTCCATTGATTTCTCCACTTCCCTTCCAGGGCTTCAACAACACGCCAGATCAGGAATTCTAAGAGCTCTGTAGCTATTGTTGGACTCCCTCTAGGAGAAATCACATCCCCAACAATCTCTCTCACCTGCAGAGAGTTTCTTAGAGACATGACAACCTGCTTCTTCAATCCACAGGCCTGACAACCCACATCTTCAAAACCACAGGCCTAACAACCTTCTTCTTCTTTCCAATTCCTAAGTCAAATAGGTAAACACAGTAGAAGAATTGGGTATGGGATCTGGTAATGACAACAACCAACACCAGTCTAGAGAAAAACGTGGGTAGCAATAACAAAATGGCTAGGGCACAATATGGATTAGGAAATGCATAGTCATGTTGTTCCTCACAGGAAAATGGGTTAGCTTCACGGTTTGTAGGTTTCATAGGTTGCAGAGGTCAACGATGGAGGAACTTCCTGGGTGCGTGAATGCTCAGTATGAGTGCGTGCATGAGTGGGGAGCATGGAAAGAATGGAGAGTGCACCCACAACGATGGATTTTCCCCCATAAAATTGTATGCACCCAGGTTGACACATGGATCTCTTGGGAGCTCATTCCTCTCCACTTGGAATTTGTTCCTCTCCCCAAAGGAACTTAGGATAACATGGGTTATTTCCCAAACCTTAGTATTTTAGGAAAATACATTATAATATTCCCTTGGGTTTAAGCCCTCAAGCCTAGCCCTTTTTCATAGCCTCTCAACCCCATCCCTTTCCCTACCGAGTGAATTTTAGTTCTGCATAACTCTTTCTTCATGGTTGGTCTACACGCAAGGATGTAATTATATGAATGATGTGAGTATTTACATATACAAAAATTAGGCTCCCTAGCCTTCAACATCTAGGCTCTCTAGCCTAATAAACACATAAGCCTCCGAACTTATAACACTTGTATCACCATCTTATAAACATCATTAAACATCATTACAATTCAACAGGGGCTCGACCTTAGGGTATTACAAATATAAACTTGCATTCTTGTGATGCATTCTGAATTACATATGCACATTATCCCATTGTGCTTTCATGCACAATGTTCTTACTACATGATTCAACATAATGTGTGTGTAATATAGGCCCACTTATAGTTTTTTTTTCCATATCTATTGAAATTTAGTTAGTTCATGATTTCTCATGACCATTTACATCCAGCCTTTAAAAACCTGATCAGGTTGCCTTTTATCATGACAACAGAGCATCCCTGCTCATTTACTATTTCATCAATTTATACTAGCCTTTCCTGAGGGGATGGAACACATTCCCTTCAAGATATCGTTCAAAACAAAAGTTTCATGACTCTTTAGAATAGAGTCAACCATGCATCCATGGTATTCATTCAATCTTGGAAAGTGAAATTATGGCCTTACATTTCACTCATTCAGGAAGTCATACCCTGCCTTTAGTATACATATACTTATAAATCATACAAGTGTATCACTTGTACATTTAACATCATTCATTCATATATAGTTGGTCTTAATATTATTCTTCATAGTGGGAAACCTTATAATGCATTAAATCCATGCACTCAAGAATATACAAACATAGCTAATCATTCATCATGCAAGCTCATTACTTGCACCTTTTCCATGCCATTCATACACATGGACATTTCAGACTTCCAGATCCTTCTCCCAAAGATATTACTGCCATTCTTATGACAAGTATCATAGGATTAATTGACACCATGTTTCCCTCTCGTTTGAGATTTTAGAGTCATTCACATGATATCCACATGGCAAGTTTAACATACATAATCATAACTATGCTCCCATTTCCATATGACAACAACCAACAAGAAGGAATTATTTCCTTTTCTATTATAAAATTATTCAACAACTCAGAAATACCATTTGGGAAATTCCAATACTACCCAAGGAAACAAGACAAATTATCAAGTTTCCTTTTCATGCCTCGAACCATTTTTGGTTAACATAACTTTTCATCCAAGAAATAATTTTCTAGATTCCCTCTCACTACTACTTGAGCACACTAAGCCATAAATTATATGGGTGCCATCCACCTTTGGATGTCAACCTGACCCATTGGTCATATAGAAGTACCCCAACACTTCCCTTACCACATTTGGGATCAACATTTGATTAACCATTCTACCTTTATCCTCATAGTGTAATATACAATCAATATCATTAATGTTTTAATTATGCTTCTTATAATCAAATCATCACTAACCATATAAGATATGACATCACCATATTTTACATCCAATGAAAAACTATAATAGGTCTACATGCACCAATTATTTTATCTGTGCATGTAGTGCAGATATATTCCACTTGCTTACTTCTTTCATTCTCATTCATAGCCAGACCCTTTAAGTTAATAGGGATATACACACCCTTAGCAAAACCATGATCCTTTGCAATTTCTCATGTCACTTCAATCCTTCCTTCATGAAGGTCATTCTCAATCTATAGGGATCCTTTTTACTTGATTAACTAGGTTATTCCAACAAATTTTTTTTTTTCATTATAGATCAAGTAAATTGTCCTTACAATTTCCATCAATCCCCTAATCGTGAGGAGTTATACATATAGGGCTTAGTCTCGTTTATTAAAGTGAAAATTTATTACTTCCACGGATCCTATAACTTCATGTTCAATTCCTTTAACCATGAAGAATTGTTTCCATAAGGGTCTTACCCACCAAATACAAAATCACCACATCTTCCATAATTTTGAACTTTGTGGTGATCATGTTCCGATACAAATGTTGTTAAATCTACAAAATGTGAAGCCAACAAAATTTGTTAGTCTTAATAATTTACAATTACAAAAAATTTCATATTATTATGTTCCAATAATGTATCAGAATTATTTATTTCATGAATCTGCCCGAAAAGTCTCAACACTTCACCATTTTCCCACTTCTTCGAACCCACAGACTCGTAGAATCATAGACTCACATTCTTGTAACCTTTATTTTACAAGCCCATCCAAAAATTCACAAAACTTAACCATTTTTCCACTTCTTTGGATTCACAGACTCATAGACTTGTAACCTTTCTTTTATAATTTTGCTTGAAAAGTATCAACACTTAAACATTTTCCCACTTCTTCGAACTCGCGGACTCATGGAAAAATAACTTCAACACTTAGATTATTTTTCATCTAAGCAAACTCAAAGAATCATGGAATTGCAGACTCATGAGTTCTTACTTCTTCCTTTCATAAATCCGCCTGAAAAGTCTCAACACTTAACCATTTTTTCACTTCTTCTAACTCGCGTACTCATAGACTCACGAACTCATTCTCTTGTACCTTTATTTTATAAGTCCATCCGAAAAGTATCAACACTTAACCATTTTTCCATTTCTTCATACTCACGGACTCTCAGACTCATGGAATCATAGTAAGTCCCAACACTTAGCCATTTTTCTGTCTTCTTTGGACTTGTGGCCTCGCGAACTCATAGACTCACGGTCTTGTAAGATTTCCTTCATAAGTTCGTCCAAAAATTCTCAAAAATTAACCATTTTTCCACTTCTTAAGACTTGCAGACTCGTGGGCTCACAGAATCATAATAAGTGTCAACACTTAACCATTTTTCCACTTCTTCAGACTTGCAGACTCACAGACTCATGGAGTCATGGTCTTGTAACCTTTATTTTATAAGTCCACCTAAAAAGTCTCAACACTTAACCATTTTTCCACTTCTTCGGACTCGTGGAATTGAAGACTCACAGAATCGTAATAAGTCCCAACACTTATCCATTTTTCTGTCTTCTTCAGACTTGCGGCCTCACATACTCACGTTCTTGTAACCTTTCCTTCATAAGTTTGTCTGAAAAGTCTCAACACTTAGCTATTTTTCCACTTCTTTGGACTCACGGAATTGCGATCTCACAGACTCATAATAAGTCTCAACACTTATCCATTTTCTTTCTTCCCATACTCATGGACTCATAATAAGTCCTAACACCTAGCCATTTTTCCATCTTTGCAGACTTGCAGGCTCACGGACTTGCAGATTCATAGACTCATGAAAGCATAAATCCAACACTTCGATTATTTTTGATGCAAACCTATCAGCCCTTGGACCGAGATCTGCTCACAGGATCGTTATTTATCTCCCCCAAGCCAGATCATCTCTTTCGATTCCTCTTTGGAATCTCAATTTGATAGATCCACAGGTCCTTTTTGCAGCTCGCAATATCGCGAGTTCACGAGTCGTGACTTTTGACTCTTCCTCTCCAGTCTCGCGATACTCGATATCACAAAATGGTTACGGTTCCTTCTCTGTTAGCACCTTTTGTGTGTGACCATCAGCAAGGCTTAAATGCCAACGCCTCTCACAACTCGCCAATTCACGAGTTTCACCGTCGAGCTCATGTACTCTTGTCTCGCAAATCCCCGAGATGAGAAAATTCGGCGGAGTGTTGACTCCTTCCAATATGCGACGTGTGTCCGTCGGTCTAATTCCCGAGCCCACTGTGTGGTTCTGCCATGTTCCCCCTCCATGCCTCGGCTCTCGGTACTTCATGACTTCTGATGTCGAAGAAAACTCCCTTCAACCTTCGAACCCCCAAATGCACAAAATGCGATGGGGTTCCTAATCCAATGGTCCTCCTGTGACCTGGATCCGACAACTATCCTCGTTCCTCGTGATTTCACGACTTCACAACTCGGAGCACCCAACTCTTGGGCTCTCACCCTGCGAACCTCTGAGTTCGTGGGATCCCTTGATCTCTGCCACCTGTCCTCCTCAGATGGACGGCTGCGATTCTCTCGCGACTTCACTACTC
Organism: Picea mariana; assembly: GCA_032191745.1. NCBI lineage: Eukaryota > Viridiplantae > Streptophyta > Pinopsida > Pinales > Pinaceae > Picea > Picea mariana. The sequence continues at coordinate 2,127 of JASDQU010034139.1, read as the reverse complement.
ACGACTTCGGGACTTTCGGGACAAAAGTCTCGACCTCTTATCCTATGATATGCCGAAATGGAAAATTTTTGACACGTCGTCAATGCAAGTCCCACGATGGCACTTTCCACCTTTTTTAGAGTTTCGAACCTTGCGACTTCGCGAGTCCTGATGCTAAACTTTCGACTCTTCAACCCATAAAACCCTGAATTGGTCAATGAAGGTCTAACCTCCATGTCGACGAGTACGCCACCTATCCACTCTCAGATGGATGGTCTTGATTATCTTTGTAGCTTCGCCACTCGCGAAGTTGAAGGGTTTCTCTTTCTGACCTCTGATGTTTGAATCCTCGATACGGGTGATCTCGTGACACATGTCCTCCTTCTAACAGAAGACTTAGATTCTTTCACGGTGTCACGACTTCGCCTTTCGCGATTTCACGAATCTTTCTACAAGGCCTTCGGTTCTCCAACTCACAAAACCCCAAAATGCGATTTACATGGTTGATCTAACGCCCCTAATGGCTCAGATCCTATGGCTCTATTCTCCCTTGAACTTAAACTAAAAAAACACACTCACCATAACCTTCCTTGATCCTCTGCCAGATCTGACGGTTCTCGAGACTTCGCGAATTCCCCTCAGAGAATTCCGACTGTCCAAAGATTCCTTGAAAACTCCTGCGAAACGAACACAGTATCCCCTTTCGGAACTTGTCTTTAAGCAAAACAATGTCTCTACGCCTCCTCCCAATACTTCAAGGCACTAGCCCTTCTTCAACGACTTCGAAGACTCTGTCCCTTCTGAGCTTTATCCACAACTCAAGTCTTCAAAAAGACTCCTGCATGCACTCGTTGCGACAAATCCTTCAATACCTCCAAGTATTGAATTCTTAGACTCTGTGCACTCTCTGTGACAACAATCTTTCAACAATTTCACTTAGGTTTTAAACACTGAGACTTCACTCGGCCTGCGCACTCCCTGCATGGATCTTGTGCTTAACTTGCACTTCTGCGAGAATGAGAACAAGGTTATCTCTCCTGAGCTTGCAGAGATGAACTCTGACTTCTGTCACCGCACACCTTGCAGACAATTTCACTGCACTCCTTGCAGGAAAACTCTTGCTCAGACAGACAAACAATTGAAACTCATTCTTTACTCTCCCTGTCTTCATATTTCAGACATTAAAAATGAAATCAAACATTCACGCATCAAAGAAAATGCATAACAGAGAGTAAACAAACATATATTAATCAGCATGTGCAACAAAGAAAGAAATTGAACACCATGAGTCTGAACTAAATATCTTTGTATTAATCCAGAACTTCTGTGCATGGGTTTTTACTCTACACAACTCTCTGCTTCTGCTCTCCTATGCTCTCTTCTCATGCTGCTAATGTTACAATGATACAAGTGAGGGTATCTATATCCGTTTTCCCTCTGACTCCTAAAAATGTCTAATCTAAGAATTCAAAGCTACCTACTTACATTTACTAACATAAATGCCTCTTAGTCCTTCAGACGAGAGCGGGACGCTCAAGGTTTGATTACAATCCCCCAGTATGCCCTTTCTTAATTATCTCATTTAATTTTGGCGTATCCACTTCAAAAAACATTTCAAACAATTCCTCATGTGCCAAAATGCGTTGTCGTTTTTGTCCCACGCTCGCTTGATGTTGGCAATGCTCCTGCATCATACTCCCTCGCTTGAAAATTTTCATGGCTCATGTCCATGAGCTCGAGCATGGTCTGTCCATCCTTCTGGATCTCTACTTCATTTTCCCAGCTGGTATCTTCAACTGGATGTCCCTTCCACTTGACCAAGTATTCAAAGTATTCCTTTCTTCTAGTCCTTTTGCTAACTCTTTTGTCCAGTATGCTTTCCATCTGTGGATTCTCTGCAACTGGCATCTGTTTAGTCCATTGAACCTCTGGTTGTTCATCACTTGTTCCAGCTTCCTTAGCTTTGTATGGCTACAAATATGAGACATTGAATATCATAGAAATTTCGATCCCATCGGGTAATTCAATCTCATAAGCATTTGCCCCAAATTTCTTCAAGACCTTACATGGTCTGATCTTCTTCATCTTCAGTTTGTTATATGTCCCCTTTGGGAACCTTTCCTTTCTCAGATGTGCTAGAATCAAATC
>JASDQU010034138.1:0-21933 GCA_032191745.1 Picea mariana | reverse complement strand
AATCAAATTAAGTACTGAGCTTTAAAAAATTATAACTTTACAAATTTTGATACATTAAATGTGGAAAATGGCCCTTTGTGAATGGAGAGTACTTTGATCTCTCCACAAATTGGTAGTATCAGTGTATATAGTCAAAATCAGGTTCATGTTTATCTTAAAGTGGTGGGTCATTTTTGGGTAGCCTATCACTCTTATCAAATGTCAAGTGTGTCCTACCCCTTTTAGGATTTTTGTAAGCTGGACACCTATTGCCAATTCTTAGTCTAAAAGGAGATCTCGACGTCGCTAGTATTCTCTAACTCGACTCGATATTTCTCATTAAAGTTATACATGACTCCAAAATATTAGTCATAGTGGAAAAAAGTTTGCCTCAAAAATAAATAAAAGTTTTAAATCTGGTATTTAATAATTATTAAGTAAATTTGATAACTAACAATTACAACATATTAGAAAAATCACACCAATCCAAGTTTATGTCAAAATCAATCAAAGTCATAAATATAGTATTTAAGAATTATTAAGTAAATTTAATTCCTAACAATTATAATAGATTAAAAAAATTACACCAATCCAAGTTTAGGTCAAAATCAATCAAAATTCATAAATGTGTTATTTAAAAATTATTAAATAAATTTAAAAACTAACAATTACAATAAATTAGAAAAATTACACTAATCCATAAAATTAAAAGAAAACAAATTTATCACATCAACTTATTAAAAATAATACAAACTAATAAAAATTAAATATGAATTGATATCTTCATCGTCAAATTAAGGAAAAAAAAATAAAAAAAAATTACAATAATCTACAAAATTAAATATAATTAAAGAAAATAAATTTATCACACCAAATTATTAAGAAGAATCTAAATTAATAAAAAGTAAATATGAATTGATATCTAATCAATATCACAATCCAAGAGAGAAAATAATATATTTGTCCATGTAAAGCCAAGTAATGAAGGTAAATTTAAATAATGTTTTTTAAAAGAAGATATATTTTTTTCAAAGAAACAATAGCTATTTCTATTAAAAAAGATGGCATGAAGTAGACTTTTCACATGCATAATGCACATATATGAATAATATTATGCAACTAATTTACATATCATTTATGTTTTTTTTAAAGATATTCACCTATCCTACCTTTTTTTTCCCTTTATTGTTTTTAACTTCATCCCATCCCTTCAATAAGGGTTCACATTCACTCATTGTATGGGAAGTCTTGAGTTCAATATTTAGAAAGTGAACCAATTTCTTATAACAATGAGAGGTAGGGGATTTGTGAAGTTTCCTTATTCCCCATAGAGGGACTTCATTTATAGATCCCAACCCTCAGGGATGAAAGCCTAGTATCGATGTCTTCTTCTCTATCCTCAGTCATCACTTTTAGACAAAAAATGTTTTCCTTCTATGAAATAATCGATTCTTGATTGGTATTTATTTATTTATTTCATCTTTTGGATATGATTGCTTTTGCTAGTTTTTTGGTTTAGATTTATGTCCTTGGTTCATTTTTAAATAAGCGTGCATGAGGAAAAGAATAATGGACATGCATAGGTTGTTGGGACAATTGACATCAAAAAGTTGTATTTTCAAAATCCAAGACATGAACCCATTTGAAATTCCCCCCTTGTAAGAACATATTGTCTAGTAAACTTTATCCAATATCAATCTCAAGACACATTCTAGCATGTGTTATCCACTCATAAGTATAATAGGTTGTTTACATGTATAATGAGTGAGAATATCCATGTTAAATTTGAAATACTGAAAACATACACATATAGAAGTCAATGAAGTAATTATTTTACATAATTTTTTATCATTATTGTATTTTACTTATTATTATTGTATTTGGGTTATTTAGGAGGTATACCATCATAGATCTATATTAACTCACCACTTATCTAGTTCATTTTTTATTTGGATTATTTTTGGCACGAAATGAGAGCGGAGATATAACATAGAAATATATAGAGATATTGCAAGAGAGCCAATAATATAACAGAGATATATTAGATATATAAGAAGAGGCGCATATATATAGTAATACACAATTTCTATTAAAGAGTGAAATGTATAAAACTGTAGAAATACAGAGTGAAAGACTTGCCAGAATGATGGCAGCTTATCTATGACAAGAAATGTGATGGATACTCACATTCGCAAGAAGATGATTGTTACAATGAGGCTCCAAAGGCCTTTTTAACATAAAGAAAATCCAAAACCCTAACCCTAGAAGATGAAAATCCAACTATTTTGTGGCCCTTGTTTTGGTTAGTTTGGTGTATCAACTTCCCGGGGGCGTAACTATCACATACAATCTCCATTTGTGGTGCACGATAGATCGTTGGAAAGGTATCGACAAGGAGCTTCATTTTGGGGGCTCAATCAAAGGATTTGACTATCATTGAGGTACCCGATCATGAAAAATATTCATTTAGGTTCACAAAATGATCATAGAAGTTTAGGAACCAAAAAACTACTAAAAATAGTAAGTTGCCAACAAATTGTTTTGAGCCAGTTGGAATAGGTTGGTGGCCATTGATATCCACTTGGATCAATCCTCCCTCCTTCAGAATAAATTGTCTCCATTGCGTTGAGTTCCTGAGGGAGAGGGGAAGGTGTTTGTTGAATCTAAACCTTGGTTAGTTGCTTGCCTTGTTGGATAAGTTACGTTGTTTGGTTTGTGAGAGGTTGTTGAGAAACTGATAATATGACTGTGTGTAGAAGGAATCTTTGTGCTTTGCTTCAATATTTCAGACTTGCTTCTTTTGGATAGAAGGTGCTTGGTTTGAGGCTGTAGTGGTTGCACTGTCCTTATGTTCACATGTTGAACAAATTGTGAAGAAGATGAATTTTGTAGTATGACATACTACCTTGTGGCACTATTTAGGTAGGAAAATAGTTGGAACTACCTTTGGTATCCTATAGAGATGACCCCAGGAGTAACAATGACACTACAGGGTCGAGACTCATAAATAACATGGAACTTCCACATATATGGCCAACCGAAAAGAAGATCAGAGAAATCCAATGGGGAAGAATCACATAATACCTCATCCTTAAAGGGATGCATGTCGTATGACAATCGACACTGCTTCCTGACATGGAGATCTCATCCCTAGTGAAGCCACCCAATGTTGTATGGATGCATGTGTGGTGTTGTCTACAATCCCAACTATTTGATGAACTATGTTGAGATGAGATTCTTTTGGATTTCACTATCAACAATGAAATGCAACGGGGTCCCCTTCACTCACATCTATGAATGAAATAGGTGCTCCCCCTCTTCAAGATCTGATGGTTGTTCTTGTTGAATTGTTGTGGTTGCGACAATAGTAGTGGGGTCTGCATCGATGATTTGCCTTCTCCCATTATTTTTTGAATCAGATTCTGAATCGGGGTTTGGCTCCTTTTCTTTGATCTTGGCCACCAATGATTTTTTTTAGCGACATTCATCAGTGTTGTGACAGGGGATTTTGTGTAAATCACACCACTTTCTAGTGTCCTTCTTCATCTTCCCATGACTCTTATTTTCCTATGGATTGGAATGGTTTTTGGGAGGCTATTTTTTAGGGCCATCTTTATCATACTTTGTTTGTTGCAAATTTGCAAACCTAAACCACTATTTCTTCTGGTGCCTAAATTTTTACTCAATTTTGATAGCATATCGATAAGAAGCTCCCAGTGATGACCTTGAAATCCATTGTGGTTTGGATGTACCTATGCAAAACCCCATGGTATTTAAGAACTAGATGCCACTCAGATTCTTTGATACCCAACTTGGTTCATAAGGCATGGAAATTATTAGTGAACACTGACAATGTTTGGCCCCTCTCTTGCCACATAGTGGCCCATCTCATGTACTGGTTTTCATATTTACCAATAGGGAAATATTGTTCCTTGATCGCATCCTCACAAAAATCCCAAGTGGGCTCGACCCCATATATTCCAGACTCCTCTGTGGAACTTTTCTCCAAGTAAATTTCCCACTAATGTTTAACATGGGGGAGATCCTTAAGGAGTGTGAAGGTGATATTTTCCCTATCGAAAAAATTGTGAACATAGAAATAACACTCTAACAAATTTAACCATTTTTCTAGGGCATCCACATCTATCTGACCTTCAAATATGAGAATATCAAAATTGACTTGTACCTTGAAAGGAGAGGTGCTTCTAAAGTGGCTGCTTTATGAAGACGTTCCTTTTGTTATCGACAAACATTGAGGGATGTGGGTAAAATTCTCCATCATTTTGTCCCTCTGTCACATGAGAGCTTGCTCAACCAACAAATTGATAGAATTAGTTGCTCCATCATTTTTATTTTCTTCCACCATGGAGGGTTTCTTGGTCATGCGAGAGCGATTTCCCTCAAGAGAGACAAGCTCAAGACCCAGTACTACACAATTTCTAACAAGAGGCACATATATCATATATATCACAAGAGGCGCACATACATAGTACTACACAATTTTTATTAATGAATGAAATGTACAAAACTGTAGAAATACATAGTGAAAGACTCGCTAGAATGGTGGAAAATTCTCTGAGAAGAGATGTGATGGTTACTCACATTCGCAAGAAGATTATTGTTACAATGAGGCTCCAAAGACCTTTTTAACATAAAGAAAATAAAAAACCCTAACCCCGGAAGATGAAAATCCAACATTTTTGTGGACCCTATTTTGGGTAGTTTTGTGTATCAACTTCCAAGGGGAGTAACTTTGGAATACGATCTATGTTTGGGGTGCACAATAGCTTGATGGAAAGGTATCAATGAGCAGATTAATTTTGATGGATCAATCAGAGACTTTGGCTATCATTGAGGCATTCGATCATGAAAAAACATCGTTTAGGCTCTCAAATTGTCCCCAGAAGTTTAGGAACCAAAAAACTGCTAAACATAGTAAGTTGCCAACAATTGTTTTGAGCCAGTTGGAATAGGTGGGTGGCCACTGATATTAAAACCATGTTTGAGTGTCTTAAAATAAACAATCAATTTTTTAATTTCTATTTTTTTCAATGTTTAGGTCTTTGTTTATACTTGCACACCATAAATTTTTCTTTCCAAATGGGAAAGGTAATAAAAAGTTATACTCAGATAAAAAAATCCTATGCATTTTAAAATTATGATATATGTAGAAATAAAAATCAATAAAAAATAGAAAACAATATTTAAAAAAATATATTGATAGGCCAGAAATGGAAGAAATATTAACTCCATTGATATGATTTGCATTAACATGAGAGGTGCATAAATACAATCAAAATGATTGTTGGTGTTCTTTAATAGATGAATTTTCCTATCACCTATGACTCTTCATATTTACATTATTATTACAATAACAAAATTCCAAGGATTATGTTTCTAATGTTCCCCACTTTAATCTGAAGGGGTGTTTGTGAGTCCAAGTATCATTCTCAACTTTTCAAAATTTTCTCTTCCAAGTGCTTTGGCGAAGATGTATGCAATTTTCTCATTTTTGGAACAATGTGTCAAGTGAATAGTCTTGGCCTCTACATGATATCGAATCAGGTGATACTTTGTGTTTATGTGCTTAGTTCGATCACAGAATATGGGATTCTTGGACAAATTGATTGCAGAAGCATCTTCAACTAGAAGAGGAGTATAATTTACTTGTTTCTCCTGCAATTCTTCAATTATTCTTCTGAGCCACACAATCTCCTTCATCGCCTTTGCAATTTCCACATATTGTGCCTCTGCTGTGGAATCTGCTAGAGCTGACTGTTTGTGTGATCTCCTGAAGAAAATTGTTTATCTAAGACTCGTGAGATAGGATGAAGTTGACACTCAATTTTCCTTATCCCCAACATGGTTTGAATCAAAATATATGATCAGGTTCAATTCATCCACCTAGAGTACTTGAGTCCAAAATATTGAGTTCCTTTCAAGTATTTTAGAACTCTTTTTGTAGCAGACCAATGTCCTTTACAAGGATTTTACATGAAACTAGAGAGAGTCCCAACAACAACTGAAATGTCTAGTCTCGTGGTCGTAAAATATATAAAACTTCCCACAAGATGTCTATACTTGGTTGCATCTTCAAATTCATTCCCTTCTTTTGATGTGAGTTTCAAATTATGCTCCATTGAATTAGAAACAAGGTTGCACTCAACCATGCCAAATTTTTTCAACAGTTATCTAATGTACTTCTTCTGGGAGATGAATATGTACCTTGTATTTAAAATCACCTCAATTCCCAAATAGTAGTGAAGATGTCCCAAATCTGTCATCTCAAATCCTTTCTTCAACTCTTTCTTTATAGATGAAATGAAACTTTCATTGTTCTCTGTTATCTATAGATCATATACATATACCACAATATATACAACAATTTTTCCAACTTCCTTGACAAACAAAGTTGCATTGTCAAGATTGAAATGATTGAAATTCAATTTGAAAAGATGCCCAATTAACTTTTTGTACCATGCTTGTGGTGCTTGATTCATGCCATATAATGTTTTGATGAACTTTCATATCTTATGTTCTTGTCCCTTCACAACAAAACCTTCTGGATAAGACATGAAAAAATTCTCTTTCATATCTCCATTCAAGAAAGTAGTCTTGACATCCATTTGATCCGTTTTCCATCCATTATGTGCTTCCATGGAAAATAGAGTAAGGATGGTAGTCCATTTTTCCATGGGGGGGAATTATCCTCATAATCAAAACCTTCTTTCAGTGCAAATCATTTTTCCATGAGCCTTGATTTGTGCKTGTCAAGTGAGCCATCTCATTTGTACTTGTTCTTGAATATCCACTTGCAATCGATTGGTTTGGTTATGAATGGAGGATCCACCAACTTGTTTGTCCCATTATTGATGAGAGAATCATATTCCTTATGTATGGATTCTTTCCATTAATCATAAGAATTGAATTCTTTAAAGTAATTTGGTTCAAGGTTAGTAGATAAATTCAACTCGCAATCATATGAAAAGTCCATGTCATATACATCACTTGAGTTTGAATTCTCTACATTACCTCCATCTTGTCTTGAGGAAATTTTGGTTCCTATCATTCCAACCTCATCAGGATAAACACTTTCAAGTGTTTTTGTGAGCCATTTTGGTGGATGTTTCTAAGATGGTCCACGCACTAGAAAATTTTGGGTCATTTTGCGACGGCTATTTCGACGCTCTTGTGACGTTATGTCGTGGAATTTGTGATGAATCTGGACTCTCTGAAACATCATTTTGTGTCACGTAGGAATTTCGAATAAATTGAATAAACGTCGCAAGAGCAACGCCCCTAGGGAACTTATCACAATTGAGACAAAAAAGAAATATCGTCGTCAATATGAAAATTTAAGAAAAAATGTGAAACCAACATTTCGTCTCAATTGCGACGACCCTTGCGACCACAACTTTCATTGTTTACATAGAAAAACTGTCACAACTATTTAAGTTTTCGTCGCAATTGTGACGACAACTTTTCATTGTTTACATAGCAAAATGGTCACAACTATTTAAGTTGTCGTCGCAAGTGCGATGACAACTTTTCGTTGTTTACATAGCAAAACTATCATAGCGATTTAAGTTTTCGTCGCAAGTGCGAGGACAACTTTTCATTGTTTACATAGAAAAACTATCGTAGCTATTTAAGTTGTCATCGCACTTGCAATGACAAATTTTTTTATTTATATTGCAAAACTGTCATAGCTATTTAAGTTGTCGTCACAAGTGTGACGAACAATATTTAATTAAAAAAAAAAATTTAAAATAAAAATAAAAATATTTATTTGATTTAATATTACCATTTTAATATTAATATTAATACAGGATGCAAATGAAGAGCTTAATGATCTTATTAGAAGATTTTATTAGATAATTAAGGTGCAACAGAACAAAGAACAAATGAATGAGAGATTCCAAGAATATCAAAATAAGATGAAAATTATTTTTGATAGAAGAGTTAAAGAGATATTTTACTCTTTTACTCCATGAGATTTGGTGCCACATCAATGTTAGCAAGGAATAAGATGGTAAAGTAAAGGATATTAATGGAATAGGGCATCAAGGAACAATTATCGGCAATATATTATCAAATATTTAAGGAATCAAAGGAAAGGAAGCTATCAAAGAATGACACTGAAAAGAACTAAATATGGATGGATGAATAATCATATTGTATGAGAGCATAAATATAAGTAACTCAATTACTTGTTTTCATCACATGCAAAAGATTTAGCCACAAATCTTTTAGGGTAGTTTTTCGAATGGGGGTACTTATGTTATGACCCAATGGGGGGTATATATGGGGTTGAATGTATATGTAATTGGATTGAATGTAAATGTAATTGGATTGAATGCACATGTGAAACATTTGAACATATGATTTGGATATATGGATGTACTTGGGTTATTTGGAGAACTTTGTTCCTAACTATAAGCAAGTTGTGCTCCACACTCACATTCGGCGTACATTGTGTATATTAATTGAGCGTGTTATTTTGAGTATTTGGACAATAACTCTTACTTACCCCATGGATTTTCCTTCTAGATATGTACTAAGGGCAATTGGTTTACATGGTGTAATCAACAAAAACTGAAATCAATTCTATAATTTTCAAGTTTCTTGTTAGTTCACACAATATTTTTCTTGAAAAGCATTATCCTGTTAAAGTGTTGCCATCCTCTTTATTTGGTCATCTTGAAGTCATTGTGCATTTTTCTCTAAAATAAGATTTCATTTTTAATAAATATTATTCTAATTATAATATGAATGAACTTTGCTTAATAGCCAAGCTTGTATGGAGATGATTTCATTCATTTTGCAGAGTGGTAGTTTATGTTCCTAATATTTGTTTATCCCTAATACCAATATATGGCATGCCCATTATATTGTTTCCATGCTTTGACTATAGTGCACACCAACCACCCAACTTAAACTCCTATCAAACCAAGGTTGTGAGACTTGGGATTGACGAAAAGTCAGCGAGTTTGGGATATGAAAAAACTTGGCAACTTGGAAAAAATCAGTTCAAAACTCTTCAAATAGAAACAACACTCAGAATATAGAAAATTTTGTGCAGAAAAAATATTAATGACATTTCCATCCTTAAAATCTATAAAACGATAGGTTTTCCATCAATTCATCTCATCAAATATGATAACAAAAAATATGGCACTTAAAATTAGCCTCAAAAACTTAAACATAAATCAAATAGATTGCATGGGACTATGACATATTTGCAACAAATTCATCCTAGGTGGTGTTTCAGGTTGTTTGTGCCCCCCCTTTCATACTGTGGTTATAGTGTTTGCACTTGAGCTTCTTGTCATCATTCGATTCAAGTTTGAAGGCATGTTCTCATGCTTGATCAAACCACCTTTTGGACTTAGGAGCCATGGTTAGTCAAGATTCAATACAAATAAGAGAAGAGTATATCATTGTAGTTTGATCCCTAAATTAAAAATGAAGATGAAATCTCCAAAATCATTTTTTCTGAAAATTAGAATGCTTTCTTCAAAATCAAAATGCAATTGAAAATGAAGATCTAACATGTAGATATCTTGGATCTCCACCTCCTATTCGGTCTCCACTCCATAAATACGAGTGTTCTCAAGACCCCAACTGAACCCCAAACAAGAATAACACAACCTGCTGAAAAATGTTTCAGTGTTCACAGTCCAACTGAAAACTAAAATCAATGAAGATAAAATGATGAAATGAGTGAAATGCATCCTGTTTTTGGGTCATATTCCTTTAGGGTTTCCTTTGATGTGTTCCTTCTCATATTTCTCCCTCAAAAAAATACATTTTGGCCTTTTCTCCAAGTCAATTCCATGTGGGATCCACCTTTGCTTAATGGGCAAGTTTTGTCAGGTTTCAACAAGTATAACAAGTTCAAGTTGGGTTCAACAGGTTTTGGCAAGTTTCATTTATAGGAAAGTTTCACAACAAGTTTTCACTGGTTATTCATTTCAGCATTGACCCAACAAACTCACAGACCTTTGGCATGTATCACAACATTGCTTCAAACCAAGGTTGTGAGACTCAGACTCAACAAAAACTCAGCCAGCTTGGGACTGGGCAAAACTTGACGGCTCAGCAAGACTTGACAAAACTCTAAATTGAAAATTAAAATCAAATTTAATTAAAAAAAACACTCAAAATACAAGAAATTTTATGCAAAAAAAATAATGACATTTTCGTCCATAAATCTATAAAACAACAGTTTATCCGTCAATTCATCTCATCAAATATGATAATATAAAATTTGGCACTCGAAATGTGTTAAAGAACTGAACCATAAATCAAAATTTCAAATAGCTTGGAATCCATCAAATAATAACAAGTTCAACAATTCAACTATTGTACTACATAAATCATGACATAATCATAAACTCAAAATAGACAATGTCTCCAATGTCAAGTATCATTTTTTTTGTTTCCTTCATTTGATCTTGAAGAATGAGAGTGTGAATGTATTTTAGGAGATATCAAAGCATGAGATTGAAGGTATTATAACAAGCCCCACTAAAACAAGTTTCCTTGTTCACAGTCACACTATAGATTAAAACACAATCACTCAAGAATAAATGAGAAAATGAGTTATATGCCTTTAGGGTTTCATTAGAGGAGTTCAAGGTCTTTTTTTCCCTCCAAAACCTTGTCTAAGACCTTTCTCCAAGTGATTTGCATGTGGGGTCCATGTTTACCTATTAGGGGTCAAAATCACGACCTCTATGTAAGTTCTAGCAAGTTTCCATGGGTTCCAAAAAGTTTCATGTGATTTTATAGGCTCTACAAGTTTTTTCCACTAACCTATAGTGAGTAGCTTCAAATCCAAGGGACGAGAAAGAATCTATATTACCTTGCTCTTAAACACATCCTCACATTGTCCATACAATTGTGGCATGCAAAGAATAGTAAACCAACCCCATTTAGTTTTGTGAACTTTCAAAAGATCCTGACAATGTTTCTTGAATTTACTAGAACAAATTCAATAATTAGGATTCTTTATCAAGAGTATGATACTATATGGCATAGTTATCATACCTAAATATGGTTCTCACATGATATCCATGACTTTATTTTGCAGATATTTTTATGGAGACATGATATCCACCCTATTGCTCATAGATGATGACATCCTCCTAGTCTCCTTACAAGAACAGTGAAATATGATTGTTATTACATTTTTGGGCAAGGCTAGGCAATTTGAGTTCAACCTTGGTAAGACCATGTCATGATTTTCAACACTGCCAATGAAGCACTACTGAAATAACATTGCACTTTTGCCTTCAAAATATTTCAAGGCCAAGACTAAGTTTATGCCCAATAAATAAAGATTAGTGTTCTTAAAGGTTGTGCAATGTTTATGCATATAGGTAAGTATATATGTATAAATAGGTATGAGCACATAAACAAACAAGTGCCATGAAATAGACCTCCACTTATTCACTTCTATTATATAATCACTTGACAACAATTTAGGTAATAAAACATAGAATGCTTTGTTATATGCACTTTGTGTTAGATTTGGTGGCTCTGAGGTACTTCTGCATAGGCGGTGCCCAACATGCATAAGTGACCAAGAACATTTCTCTCTAGAGTCTTTATAAAGCGATTTTATAAAGTTAAGTTGAGCTTTTATTTTTTAATGTGTAAAAGTGATTTATGAGGTTGTCGATCACTTGAGTGACTTAAGTGACCTCAACGAATGATTAAGTCATGACCATTGTTCTCATGAGAGAAATATTATATCTTGACCATCAATCTCATTGGGACACCAAGTGTTAAAGGAGTTACACATTGGAAATTTCATATAGGCAAAATTTGAGGGAGAGAGGGCACACACTTTGAGGAGAGCTTGAGCAACAAGGTGAACCCTATCTAAGCCCTATCTAAGCCCTAACAACAAGAGGAGGGCGCATTCTCCAAAACCCTATCTAAACCCTTTATCCAAGTGCTTTTCATGTGGGGTCCATGTTTACCTATTAGGGATCAAAATCATGAGCTCTATGCAAGTTCTAGCAAGTTTCCACGGGTTTCAACAAGTTTCATGAGATTTTATAGTCTCTACAAGTTTTTCCCACTAACCTACAGTGAGTAGATTCAAATCTAAGGGATGAGAAAGAATCTATATTACCTTTCTCTTAAACACATCCTCACATTGTCCATACAATTGTGGCATGCAAAGAATAGCACACCAACCGCGTTTAGTTTTGTGAACTTTCAAAAGATCCTGACAATGTTTCTTGAATTTACTAGAACAACTTCAATAATTAGGATTCTTTATCAAGAGTATGATACTATATGGCATAGTTATCATACCTAAATATGGTTCTCACATGATATCCATGACTTTATTTTGCAGAGATTTTTATGGAGACATGATATCTACCTTATTTCTCGTAGATGATGACATTCTCCTAGTCTCCTTACAAGAACAGTGAAATATGATTGTTATTACATTTTTGGGCAAGGCTAGGCAATTTGAGTTCAACCTTGGTAAGACCATGTCATGATTTTCAACACCGCCAATGAAGCACTATTGAAATAACATTTCACTTTTGCCTTCAAAATATTTCAAGGCCAAGACTAAGTTTATGCCCAATAAATAAAGATTAGTCTTCTTAAAGGTTGTGCAATGTTTATGCATGTAGGTAAGTATATATGTATACACAGGTATGAGCACATAAACAAACAAGTGCCATGAAATAGACCTCCACTTATTCACTTCTATTATATAGTCACTTGACAACAATTTAGGTAATAAAACATAGAATGCTTCATTATATGCACTTTATGTTAGATTTGGTGGCTCTGAGGTACTTCCACATAGGCGGCACCCAACATGCGGAAGTGACCAAGAACATTTCTCTCTAGTGACTTTATAAAGCGATTTTATAAAGTTAAGTTGATCTTTTATTTTTTAATGTGTAAAAGTGAATTTATGAGGTTGTCGATCACTTTAGTGACTTAAGTGACATCAACGAATGATTAAGTCGTGATCGTTGATCTCATGAGGGAAAGATTAGATCTTGACCATCAATCTCATTGGGAGACCAAGTGTTAAAGGAGTTACACATTGGAAATTTCATATAGGCAACACTTGAGGGAGAGAGGGCACACACTTTGAGGAGAGCTTGAGCAAGAAGGTGAAGAGTCACTTTTCTCAAGAAAGAGATTGAGCTCATGGAGAAGTGAGAGTAACAGCAAGAGGAGGGCACATTCTCCAAGGAAAAGAGGGAGGTTCTTACAGCTAGAGGAGGGGCACTATTTCCAAGGAAGGAGAGGGTTCATACAACTGAAGGAGGGAATGATTTTCAAGAGGAGAAGAGGGCACATTTTTCCAGAAATTACAACATTAAATATTGAGTTGACAGCAGTGAAAAGGGAGGTCGTACATCACTGTTTAGAGGTCATACAACAACATAGAGGCAAAAAAATCGAGGCAAGAGGATGGAAAAATTTTCTAAGTGTTTGGATGTACGAAATTAGTGCAGAACAATATTGCTAATGTGCACAGATATCAAGATTTTATTTATTGTTAAAAGGACTATACATTGCAGAAAATGGGGATTTTTTTGTGTGGTTGTTGGCACACAAATCGAGGAGGTTTGTTGGCACATTTTTCAAATTTTTTTGTTGTTGATTACTTGTTTTTGTAAACTCTAATATGAAATTTCTCTGAGCTCAAAAAAAAAACTCTCCTTGAGCAGGTTTTCCCAAGTTGGGTTTTCTCCAGGGGCATTGCCCAGAAATTACTAGTGTTATATGGAGTGATTTATTTGTTGTTCATTATTATTTCCACTACTATTTTAGTTTCATATATATGTCATATAGTATTTTTGATTTATTGTTGAAGCTTTATAGGATGTTGAAGTATTTTTATGATATCTGAGCTAAAATTACTACATGGTATCAGAACTGGTGCTCTGAGGTTCAACAAACAAGTGATTTGGCACTTGATTTGCAGTGCGTTGCAAAGGGGTTTACCCTGGAAGAAGGAAAGGGAAGAAAGTAAATGAAGATATACAACATAATCCAAAGAATACTATGAATCATGAAGATATGCAACATAACATGTTGTCTATAGGGAATCATGAACCTTTGAGTGAGATATGGGTATTGTTATAATAATTTTTGTATCAAAGATGTCTATGAAGGATTTAACCATGGTTGGGGGATAAATCCAAGGAATTAGGCCTTGAAAAAATATTATTGGGTTAATAGGCCATGATTAAAGCCATGAACTACAACATGAGAGATTTAAAGGGGATCTTTTGCATACAGGTTGGATGAAGTTTCCATTAGGGATTTTTGTGTAGTAGGGATTTATGTTGGGGCCTTGACCATTATTAGGTGATGAAAATAGGGTCCTTAATCCATAAAGTATGATCAAGGCCTTTAACTAAAACATAATCCCTTTAAAGGGGATATTTTTAAATTTAAAAAACAAAATCACCATCATATTAAAATATTTTAGAATAAAAATAAAAAGTTATATTAGAGATTAAAAAAAAATTATGTATATTTTAATTTCATAAATCTTAAGTATCCCTCATGAATATAAATTAAAATAACTAGCATACCCCTTAAATTGATGAATGAGAATGTCGAAGTAATTTGAGGGAGGTTTCATTAAGAAGTAATTTAGATTATAAAAGTTTTGAGGCACTTTTCATAGGTTTCATATGAATGTTGTTAATTGACATTATAAAAGATTTGAGGGGCGATTCATATTAATGTTGTTAATTGAGATTATACAAATATTGTAATTAAAATGAATGTATTTGAAATTGAGTGTTTGGCTCATGCCCCCAAAGTGTCTCAACTTGTATAAGGGAAGCATAGAAACATGGAATTGTTCACCACTTGTATATTCATTGAGCAAAGAAACAATGTTTGACATTTACAAACTTTTACCTCAATCATTTTTACCCACCTAAACAGTGTGGCCACTACCATCACATTGCAACCTTTTACATCAACCCTTTCTACCCACCTAAACAATGTGCCCACTACCATCCATAAGCGAAGACCTTACATAAAGCCCCTATCTTCCCTGGATACATGTCTCTAAATACATATTTTAAGTTTATATGTTTCCTTTATTTTTTATATATTTTATATTTATAAAGTTTACATCCTTCTTCTATATATAAATATTTATATATTTTAAATATTTAATACTACAAACATAAAAAAAAAAATTAAAGATAAAATCTTATTTATTATAAGAATAATAGTTTTTTTATATAATAACATATTTATATATGTTAATATATATATTTGTATTTAAAATATATAATATTTAATACTACAAACATAAAAAAAAACTTAAAGATAAAATCTTATTTATTATAAGAATAATAGTTTTTTTATATAATAATACAGTTTAAGTGGGCTTAATGGTTAAGAACATGTGTTTCCTCTTAAGAGGTGGCACATTCAAAATCCAGAGGGAGGTAGGGTATGTATACCTTCGTAGACTTTACTAGTCAAATCGCGAGGCGGAGTACAACTCACTTGGAGGAGTTTGACATTCTCTTTGCAACGTGAACCTACTCAGCTTTTATGTTCCATCTGTATAACTCGCAACAAGTGTATAACCTCCCTACCAGTCGCCTTCAACTCTCAACAAGTGTCCAACCTCCCTATTGACCGCCTCTCAACAAGTGTCCAACCTCCTTACTAACCGCCTTCCTGAGCAACTGTATAACGAAACCATTTTTAAAATATTGTTTATCTTCACCTAGTTGTTGGATATATTTAGTTATATCCTTTCCAACTACGGTTGAACAATAGGCATCTTTCCAACTACAGTTGAACAATAAGCACATAATAGTTTAAAGATAATAGTGTTTATTAAAAATTGTGTACACTCATTGTTTTCTGCTTCAAGGATTTGTTAATAACCTAAAAATTTGGGATGCACTTTAATTGAAACACATTCACATCCTTCATGGATTATTAGATATGACCTCCATTGGATCGCTCTCATGGATATTTTAAAAATAGTTAGCCTTCTTCAATATGACCAAAAGATTTACACATTAAAACCAAAACTTTGGATATTTTAAAAATAGTTAGCCTTCTTTGATATGACCAAAAGATTTACACTTTAAAACCTAAATTTAAAACAGTATCCATTTTACAATAAAAATCAATATGTCATGAATTCCATGAAAAGAGAATTGAAAATGTTGTAACAATGGGTTATTACTTTATTTCCAAATATAAATGATTGAAAAGAGAGAGACAATGTTTTGTGAATATTGAAAGAGAGAGAATATGTATTTATAACATAATTATTCATCATATCACCTACATCACATAGAGAGAGACAATGTTTTGTGAATATTGAAAGAGAGAGAACATGTATTTATAACTTGAGGATAATTATTCATCATATCACCTATCACCTATCACCTATGTTTGCCTAATTTTTTTTTAAATAGATGATTGCAAGAATCTACAATAAAAGGTTTTTTTCCACATTCAAATAAGTACACATAGATTTTATTATACAACCCTTAAGAATAATGAAAAAACAATGTGGGTACCTTATAAAAGTGAACTCACTTTGGTCTTTTTCAAGATCTATATTTAGGTTTTATTTCCTAAGTTTGCCAAAAAAGTATCTTGAAAACAACTCCAACAATCTCATGTGATAATGCCCATGTGATAATTCTTGGCATGACAAGTTTGTATGATAGATATACGTTGTAATCACATTCATGTGACCACATTTAAAATCCATAGTTTTTAAAGTTATTACATGGATTTTGAGAATGTTTTTTATTAGTCATAATTAAAGTTTTCTCATTCATTAATACATGTTATAAAATTTTCCATTATCCACACAACCCATGATGTGGTTTGAAATGTTGTCATATTCTATACATTCATTCAAAAATCTTACAACCATTTTGCAATATTCTATAATAAATATATTTGAAACATTCATTCCAAGATCTTACAATCATATTAGAAAACACAAATTCATTTTTCATAAAAATATATACAACCAAGTTATTAGGACAATAATATTTTGTATACAGGAATTAAAAAATAAGAAGAGCTTTTGTGAAAAACCTGTCAACATGTTAACTGGTTTTGAAAAACCACATATGCCATCAGTCTAAACCGCCACTCCTTCTCAGTTTTCACTTTAAAGTCCCATAAAAAATCATCCCTTGAAAACATCCTTATTCACATAGCCTCAGATTCGGCTCTAATGAAGACCCTGCACGAAGCGTCATCAATGCAAAAATCAAATCAAAACCTACAAGAAGCGTCATCAATAAGTCGAATCAAAGCATGCACAAAGTTAAAGTGACTTAAAAATGGATGGAAAAGTATAAAAGGATGACAGAGGTTTAAAAAAATGGCAAAGTAATTTGAAGTGTATACCTCCAAAGCTGGCGAATAAAGTTAATATTACATATTAGGGAAGTATTCCTAATTTTAAAAAATCTAATATTAACTTCCATTTCTTAATATCTTAATATTTTAGGAAGTATTGATGTAAAAAAATATTTTAGGAAGTATTAATCTTAATATTAATTTCATTCAATTTTATATATATTAGGTTAATATTAAATTTAAGAAGAAAACATTTTAAGTAGTTTTTTAAATAACATTTATTTGATTTTATTATTAATGTTTTTAAAATAAGTTCATATCCAAAAAAAATCAAATTCCTAAATCAATAGTTTAAATATATAATAGTTTAAATTTAATATATTTAAAAGTTTTATGTTTTAAATTTTTTTCGTATTTTTTCAAAAACCTAATTACAAAATAAAAAACATAGAATATTTAAACTATATCAATTTATAATTTTCCAAAAAATTGAAAAAAAAAAAATTAAAAAACCTTTAACAAACTTATGGGAAAGGTTTTTAATGAAGGGAATCCGACATAATTTACCACCTAGACAATTTTTATATTATTAAATGATATTAATAATAAATTTAATATAAATAAAAAAAAATTATATAAAAATTATTATAATAATCAAATAATATTTTGATGATGATGATGAAGGTTCATTAAGATTGAATGATGAATGTTTTTGTTTCTGTGTTTGAAAAGCATTAAGAGAAGCTTTCCAAAATCACCATACTTTTGTTGAGTTAAAAGGTTAAAAAGGTTGGTAGTGTGACAAATATTTTGAAAATGAAATCTAATATGAATATAGACTATACACTCTAAGAGAAAGTGTTTTTCATCTTCAACCTTCTTAGTATCACAAAGATGATACGCTCTTTCATCCCATAACATTTTAAGAAATATATATATATATATATAAAATTAAAACATATAAACATAAATTTAAATTCTTATATATGTTTTAATTAATTATATAATATGATCTTTTAGGATAAGAATAGAAAATGTCAATGTTGCATTGGTATTTTCGGTTTTTAAAATATCAGTCTTGTCAATGTCCTGTGGATAATTTCAAGTTGAAATTCACATGCCATATTGAAATTTTTTATTCTATAAATACCAAACAGATTCATGTCCATGTGTTATTGGTAGTTTCAAGTTAAAAATATCAATATAATATTAGCATGGATATATTCATAACAAATAAATATTTTAAAATAAAAATACCAATGTCACATTCGTCCCAATGTCGTATCAGTATTTTCAACTTGAAGAATACCACTACAACATTATTATGAATCTGTTCAGTATTTTCGAAACAGAAAATACCAATGTTACATTCACGTTTTCAAGATCGTTTTTTGGTCCCAGAAAGATCTTTGGGAGTCGTAATGGTATTTTTTATTGCTGAAGATTCCTTCTCGGACTCGCATCATTATTTTCTATTGCATTTTCTACTGCGGACTGGGATTCACATTGGTATTTTCTATCTCAATTTGCAATAAAATATACCAATGTGAGTCCCAGATTGTAAACTCCTCATCTTTCATCTATTAAAATATAAAAATAGCTGACTTTGATTTATGTTCAGTGGGTAATGGCTAGGAGATTTTTCGAAAAATCACAACACAAGCATGAGCAAAGCCATGAACTAAAAGATGAGCAAAGAAACAGTGAAAACAAGAATTTCAATTTTCTATTAGGAAATACATGTTTTTAACCATTAGATCTACTCATTGGAATTTTTGTTTTCTTTGTCTCTTTGCTCATCTTTTAGTTCGTGGCTTTGCTCATGCTTGTGTTGTGATTTTTCGAAGAATCTCCTAGCCATTACCCACTGAACATAAATCAAAGTCAGCTATTTTTATATTTTAATAGATGAAAGATGAGGAGTTTACAATCTGGGACTCACATTGGTATATTTTATTGCAAATTGAGATAGAAAATACCAATGTGAATCCCAGTCAGCAATAAAAAATGCAATAGAAAATAATGATGCAAGTTCAAAACTGAAATGTTTTTAATCATTAGGCCTACTCACTGGAAACTGGAATTCCAGTGAGTGGGCCTAACACGAATTCCAGTTTCCATTAGGCTTCAATCCATAATACAAGTATGCAGAAAATGAGGCATCCTCATTGAAGTTCTCAATTCGGAACAAGTTTCAGAGAGATTAAAGGAGGTGCCCAGTGATTGGATTAGATTTGTTACAGACAGAGGGGGGACCCTGCGAGCTTCCAAGGTAGTTGCAACGTTCCAGTCTTTGGCTCTGAAGCACGGAACTACATTCAGGGACAACGCCCAAGTCACAGAAATCAGTAATGGGTGCAAATTAAGAGATGTCCCGCCCAAGTCACAGAAATCAGTAATGGGTGCAAATTAAGAGATGGGTCTTTGTTTTGTTTTCAGTGGATCATATACATGCTTGACTATCTTAATTTTATTTCCAAGGAGACATATGTACAAGTGGTAGATTTGACAGAGTAGAAATCCGTGCATTGGAAAGCACGCACACAATTGCACTGTTTTTTTTTAAAGGGAAAGTCGTAGTGAAATGGGAAGTGTGAGGAGATAATGACAGGTGGATATGAGGTGGTATTAATGTACAGTGATAATAGGTGATGTAGGAATAAGTATTGGATAGAAAAAGAAATGTGTGGTTTTGCAAAAAAACTGTCAACTTATTGATAAGTATTCTAAAAAAACTAGCACTAAGATATATATTCAGCATAATAACTTCTATATTAAAAATATTTTAGAATAAACAGCATTAATATAATATATATCTTAATATCATAAATTTTGAACATCTATCATGAACATAAATTAAAATATGTTATCTTATATCACCTATTTCAGGTATAAACACACAACGATAACAGACTTGTTATGTGAAATAGTTGAACAATAAACAAAAACATTGCCTCACTTTCACTTTCACTTTTGATGATTTGAGTGATCTGCCAACTACCATTGGCCAAAAATATTAAATAAATATCAGCGTAATTTCATGACCGTTGCGTACATTGATGAATATAAGATCTCTCAGTTTCAGGCAGAGATAGTATTTGCTATAGACAGACAAGACGAATCCCCACAAGGCCAGCACCAGCGTTGGAACATAACGACAGCCAAGTCCTTCGTTACTGGAATCATAACAGAAATGATGACACCGCTCAACAGAGAATTCACCAGGGACATTACGCCGAAGATCCGAATGTTAAAAAACTGCCACGCCACTGCAGCCCATATGTGAGCCATGAAGTTATCGGTCTTCCCCAGATAAAATCCCTTAGCCTCCCTGTGGAGAGCCTAGAAAATCTCGGTTAATGAGAATGCCCACTGTGCGAAAAACAGTAGCCGAAATAGAAATTATGAATTGGAAACGATTCGTGGTTTCTCCCCAGGAAATTTTGTCAAGATGAGTAAATTTTGTTCAGTAATGACTTCTGTTTTTGTACATAAATCATAAAACTCTATATTTGTACATAAATCATAAAACTCTATATCTAGGGTGAAGGGTTTCTGGATCAAAATTGTGTGTGGAGTTTTATGAAATATTTTATGTAAGTTTTTATAGTTAGTTATATTGTTTGAAGGGTTTCTGGATCAAAACTGTGTGTGGAGTTTTATGAAATGTCTTCTATATGTGTCAACAGTCAGTCATATTAAGTGAAAGGTTTCTGGATCAAAACTGTGTATGGAATTTTATAAAAGGTCTTATGTGATAAAATGGGAGAGTAGAGTGATAAACAAATATTCAATTGCTTTCAATATCAATACAATGGACTCTATTATATAGACTGTACAGGTTGTTATCAGATCTAACTTATTCTAAAGATAATTGGAGAGGTTGAGAGAATATCTCAACCACACACCAAACTAGGATCTCATCAATCCAACTCTCTAACAACCTCTTAATAATAGGATCACACAACTCACGTAGAGATTAACTCTACCTCTCAATACATTAGCAAGTATGTTAGATAAGTAAGAGTTATATATTCCAACACTCTCCCTTAATGACTACTTATCTAAATATCTATGTGGTCATATCTTCGTGTGCTTCCTCTTGTACCTGTGTCTGATTATTGACGTCCATATAAAAAGAAATCCATCTACCATAATACATGGGTCATCAGCTGTGCCAGTTCTATAGGAATCATTTTCAGCTACATGGTTCATTCAACCATTCTTCCTCGTAGCTCCCCCTTCATCACATCATTATCAACCTGGATTTTATTTCAGCTTACCCATAACCGTGCTCTGGGTTTTCTCGGATTACCCTCAACCATGCACCAGGTTTTCTCAGATTACCTGTAACCATACTCTGGGTTTTCTCAGATTACCCTCAACCATGCATCAGGTTTTCTCGGATTACCTGTAACCTATGTCACATGGTTCGGGTTCGAGTTCGGGTTCGGCAAGGATTAGGTTCGATTCGGGTTCGAATTTTCAGATGAGGTTCGGATGAGGTTCGACTTCAGGTTCGACTATATACATTTAAAAAATATATATATAATAGCTATGTGTGCCATCAGTTGTAGCCCGTGG
>JASDQU010034137.1:4305-21888 GCA_032191745.1 Picea mariana | reverse complement strand
CCGACTTCAACACCCTCGCTATGGATTTCCTCACCCACTACTAGTTACCAATCCTCTATGAAACTGGGATCGAGATTTTGAGTTCTTTCAAACAAACCAAAGCCACTCATATCTCCGATCACATTCATGAATGGCGATGGAGATGACGTCTCATCAAACTCGAACTTCCCGATCAATTGCTGGCATAATGGTTCACTAAATAATTTATGAATGGCATCGGTCATGACATTTCCATGGGTGGAGTTGTCATGGAAGAACAGGCCATTAGTCATGCTCAATACCTTGACCTTGTTTACTCACAAACGGGTACTATTTACGACTTACTCCCTGATGCACCTCATCCTTCTACTTCCGCCACTTCAACTACTCCTGTTGTTTCTCATGTGGCTGATGGTATGATTGGCACTTTCCATGCCCAACCACATTCCATCCAAACCTCTAGCAACAAACCCAAACCCATTTCTTCTAATGTTCAAAATGATCCGTCTCCTACCCCTCCCACCAGACAGACTTCTGAGGTAAATGTTGTTCAATCTACCCCCGCCAATAAAAAAAAATCCAGAAAAATAAAGGTTAAGAATAAGGAGGACAAAAGTAATTCGCAAGAAGAGAGAACCAAAACACCACTTGTTGATGATAGGGATAAGCACAAACCCCGATACCCTTGTCTTATCTGTGGTGATGATCACTACACTAAGGATTGTCCACGATGAGCTGAGGTTACTAAGTTCCTTCAAGGGACCACGAAACCGCCCACTCCAGTCGTATTGTCACAACCCTTCCCTTCTCGACAACAGGCCCAATTGGTCATTCATGACCAACCATCCCCCTCCACTACATCCTATGTCTTAATGTGTATAGGTGATTCAAAGCAAAATGACATAGCACTTACCACTCGAGCCAAAGATTATTCTTCTTCCAAAGAGAAGGTTGATTCTATACCTCCTTCGTTGGTCCAACCATCTCCTACGACGCCACCTACTAATGGTGCTCTTCATCTCAAACGACCAAGCCTCGACACAGTCCTTCACCCTCCTCCAAAGGGTGTCGTTTGAAAATCGACTTTCAATACTCATGCTCATGCTACCCAGAACTACAACATTGTTGAAGATCTGGCCCAAGCACCATCCACGATGTCAGCCCTCGAAGTCCTTCAAAGTTGTCCTATACAACGGAAGGCACTGTTGAAAGCTATCGGTGGAATCGACCCTACGAATACGAATTTAATAATTTTTGACTTGGAAGATCACATTCCAAGGTTACCCCCTCAAATTGCATTCCAAATACAAGTTATTGTCTCCAACAAAAACATTTGTAGAACTGTTATCGATGAGGGTGCCTCGACGTGTGTCATGTCTATTACCTGCTGGAAAGCCATCGACTCTCCCCCTTTGACTGAATCCCATAACACACTCAAATCCTCTAATGGATCTGGTTTTAAGCCTTATAGTGTCCTTTCTTCATTGCCAATCACATTAGAAGGAAAAATGGTCCAAGTTGAAGTGGAAGTCTTTGACGCTCCTCTCGATTACAACCTTCTACTTGGCCGTAGCTGGATTGATTCCATGCATGTAATTGTGTCGACTCTTTTTTGTGTCGTCCGTTTCCCTCATCAAGGAAAGGTCATTGCCATCGACCAATTAGCCTTCTTTAACTCGGATGCGTGTACTAGCAATGTACCATTCATTGCCAAAACCCCCCCGGATACGAGAACATCGGTGTGGGTCTTCTTAAAGACTCTTCGTTAATGGGTACCTTTCCCATCCCACCATTCATTGCCAAAACCCCCCCGGATATGAGAACATCGGTGTGGGTCTTCTTAAAGACTCTTCGTTAATGGGTATGTTCCCCATCCCACCGCTCGGTGTTCCACATCCATCTATTGCTTCAATCAACATGATCTATACCTCTATTCATGGAACCCCTGTGTCTCACGACCCATGGATGGTACCCAAACCTGGCGATCATCTTCATTACGACGATGAAATGCCTTTGAGTCCGGTTGAATCCGCCTATCAGGCCATTCAATCGACAACCCCTTCTACCCCCTCTCCTAGTGATTTATCTCCAGATCTTTTCCATGTCATTTTTCTCACAAATGATACGATTATGTCTGTTATGGAAGACACCCCCTGGGACAATGGACATCATCGTTCCATCCTCTTCCTGGAACAACACACCATCGAGAGCTACCAATGGATCTCAACCCCGTCGACCATTTTCATCATTTCCACCGTTCCCGAGTCCACACACGATGTGTTTTCCGAAGGGAACTTAAGCAATATCTCACCCACCATTCCCCTCGACATATCCATAAAACTTGGAATTGTCGAAAACGTGCATATCGGAGCTTCGTGTTCCACTGACAAAATCATCACCTACAAGTCACTTTTCAAAGAATTTCATGACGTCTTCACCTAGAGCTATGAAGAAATGCTGCGTATTGACCTCGACATTGCGATACATGAGATTAAGACATACCTAGATGCTAAACCCATCCGGCAACACCTTCGTCCAGTTCACCCACGTAAAGCGGTCGCTATCAAGCTTGAATTCGAGAAACTTCTCAAAGCTGGCTTTATTTACCCGGTGGCTCTCACTGACTAGGTTTCCAATCTTGTCCCGATTGACAAGAAACAAGGCACATTCCACGTGTGCGTTGATTATAGGGATATTAACAAAGCATGTCCAAAAGACAACTTTCCTACCCCCTTCATTGATAAGATTGTCGACGACTGTGCCAGAAGTGAAATCTTCTCTCTGATGGATGGTTTCTATGGATATAATCAAATCAATATTGTTCCCGAGGAACAACACAAAACCACTTTTATTTGTCCTTGGGGCACTTTTGCCTATCGAAAACTTCCTTTCGGTCAAAAAATGTTGGCGCAACTTTTTAGCGCGCTATGTCTTATGCCTTCCATGATATCAAGCACATCATGTAGCCATATCTCGACAACTTACCTGCTCATTCCATGCACCGCGTTGATCATCCAATACACCTTCGAGCCATTTTCCTCTGATGTCAGTTTTACCATATACGCTTGAATCCTCACAAATTCATTTTTTGCGTAGAATTCGACTGACTTCTAGGCTTTATTGTTTCACGTCAAGGGATCAGGGTAGAACCTTTGAAGGTCGAGGTGATTCTCAATCTCCCTCCTCCTTCTTCACTTCACCAGTTACAAAGTTTGCAAGGGAAAGCAAACTTTCTTTGTCATTTCATCCCGAACTATGCCAAGCTAACTCTTGGATTTACGTGACTACTAAAAAAGGGGTCTGAGTTCTTATGGGATTCCACGACTAACAAAGCCTTCGAAGCTTTGAAACTGTCCCTGACACGTACTCCACTCCTCTTCCCACCAGATTACAATCGTGATTATTTTGTCTACCTCGCAGCCTCGGATTTCACCATTGCTATGGTTCTCGTCCAGGAGGATGATTCTCATGATGAACATGTCATCTATTACTTGAGTCAAAGTCTAACGCCTACCCAAAACCAAGTATTTACATGTTGAAAAACTGGCCTTGGCAGCTGTCCAAGCAGTCCAATGTTTTCGGCACTATATCCTCTCTCGCAATACTACGGTAATCTCTAATTGCAACCCTATGCAACACATTCTCACTCGTCAACTGCTAGGGGGCAAATACTCCAAGTGGATCGTGAAACTCCAAGAGTTTGACTTAGAATTCAAACGCACTAAGTCCGAGAAATCCTTAGTTTTTTCCGAGTTGATATGCAACTTTCCCTACTCTGAAACGAAAAATGTAGCAGCCATTCATTACCTGATGAATCTCTTTTCCTAATTAGTTCTGATGATATTTGGTACGGAGATATCATCATATATCTCCAAACCCAGAATTTTCGACCCAATTTGTCCAGTACTGACCAATGTCGAATACGCTACCAAGCCCGTCAGTATATTATCCTCAGTGATACTCTTTATCGTCGTGAGATTGACTCAGTTTTTCGACGCTGCCTCACGTTTGACGAAGCTGAGAAAGCCTTAAATGACTGCCATTCTGGAGCCTGTGGTGGTCATATGTCCGGGTATGCTACTGCCCAGAAAATATTACGAGCAAGGTATTTTTGGCCTTTTTTATTTAACGATTGTATAATTTCCATCCAAAAATGCCACGCTTGCCAGACCTACAACCATAAAATACGGTCACATCCTGCTCCTCTTCACCCTGTGGTCTCTGTCGGTCCTTTTGCAAAATGGGGTATCTATTTCATGACATGTCACCCCCACTTGGCCGGGGGGCATGGATACATTATTGTAGCCATACATTATTTTACAAAATGGGCCGAGGCGATGCTGACATTTGACAATATCAGAAAGACCGCAACATTATTCATTTTCAATAACATCATAGCTCGTTTTGGTGTTCCTCAAGCTATCGTCACTGATCATGGTAGTCACTTTAGAAACTTCATGATGTCCAAACTCACTGAAAAGTTGGGTCTTCACCATGAAAACTCAACACCCTATTACCCACAAGCCAACGACCAAGTCGAAGCAATTAAAAAAGTCCTCATTACCATGCTCTGACAAATGATAGGGATTCACAAAACTAGTTGGCACACGATGTTGTTTTCATCATTGTGGGCTTACCAGACATCTGTTAAGTCTGCTACTAGGTTTACACCATTTCGGTTAGTCTATGGTATTGAAGCCATCCTCCCAATTGAATGTGAGATACCCTCCCTGAAACTAGCCGTTGAGCTCTTCCCAAACACTTCTGCTGAGGAAGAACGTTTGTTGTATCTCATGCGATTAGACGAAACTCATTGTGACGCCGCCCTAGTCATAGAAACCCAGAAGAAACGTGTCAAAGCCCAATACGACAAACATGTCAAGCCTCACATTTTCTCTGAGGGTGATCTGGTTCTCATTTACGAACAAGATCGGGACGTGCTAGGGGCTGGAAAATTTGAAGCTATGTGGTGAGGTCCTTATATCATTAAACAAGTTTTGGAGAAATGAGCTTACGAGTTAGTAGATTATGACGATATCCCTTTGAGTGAACCTAGAAATGGGTTGTACTTAAAGAAGTACTATGCCTAAGATCACATGTGCATGAGTACTTGTATTTTATTGTATCATACTTCTTATGTGTTACTGTAATATGTTTTTTTGTTATTTGGTCTCTGCCCTTATGTTATGTTGTGTTTGGTTTCTAGATGTCGGAGTCTTCGCCACCTCACATTGGCTTCACTGATGGTGCTAGTCGTAGTACTCAGAACCTTGCTTCTGTTTCTTGGGCAATTTATGCCCCTACAAATGAACTTATCACTCTATGAGGTGTATGTCTCGATCGTGTGACCAACAATATTGCAGAGTATAGCGTCGTTATCGAATTGTTGATTGATGCTATCTCGCTCGGTATTCGTCACTTGGTTGTATGATTCGATTCGCAGCTAGTAGTACTACAGTTAAGTAATGTCTATGCTATTCGAAGTCCTACTTTATTATGGGTATATTTACGAATTCACCTCTTGGAACGTTATTTTGATTATATTGAATATCATCATATTCCTAGATGTCTGAAGACATTAACTGATGCATTAGCTAACTGTGTATTAGACAGACATTTGGGCCATTTATAAACCAATCACATCACATGCATCAAACAACACAAGATAAGCTGGTAGAAGCCGTATATATGTATATAACGATCAAAAGTTTGTTTACAAAAATTTTCTGTCCAAGGACCAAAATTTCAAAATCTGAAGCTCATAGCTTCTACAAAGTAGTGTCATGGATGATGCTCACAATAACACACGACTGCCTGGGCCACCCTACGAAGTAGTCAACCAATAGACTCTGACACACCCACAGTGTGGCGCTGAGAACGTCGAGGTATCTCCCCGATAGCCATATCTGGAACGTCAGCAGTCAACCCCTCCAAGTTTTTCTCCACTGCTTCATAGTCTTCAGGATCCCATCGTGCTACTGGAGCCACCTCTCCTCGCTGCTTAATAGGAGAAGTCCCTGGTGGTTGATATGGCCCCACATCTGTGCCATCAAAAGGAGATTTTTTATTAGTCCTTAGACAAACATAAAAAACATTTTATATGATAAAAATTACAAAAACATTTAAAAGAACAAAATGTGTACTTCTTACCTAGGTCACCCCACTGAGCATCCTCAGGCAGGGCTAAATCTGGGTCCCCTCGGAAGTCCAACCCGGTGTAGGCGTAATCATCAACCATCAGCATCTGTGGATGCAACCAATAAAAGAACGAATCATTGTATTTGATGATAGGCCTAGCTACATGTCGAGCCATGAGGTTGCACCACCTCAGCATCCTCGGATCCTATGGGGCTGGTAAACCCCCCTCAACCTGTAATCTCAGTAAGGGGACCCTCTCGAGAAAGAATGACATCAAAAGTGATATGTACCCGAATTGCTTCAGGTTACCTCTCCTGCATTTTGTCAACTACCTCTTCATACTGCGGAGAACTGTGTCCACACAGTTGAAGACTCGTGGCTCTGTACACTCAATGGCATATTGGAAGTAGCTCTGGAGAGCCATGTGTGGAGCTACGCTCCCAGCCATGCGTGCTATGGTGAACAAGATGGTTTGCAGGGTCAAATCCTGAACCCCCTAGANACTGGTCAAGCTAGCGTGGTATCCACACTATGATAACCCTGTCATAAAGTAGATATCCTCGATATCTAGGGTCAAGGTGTGGACTCCCATGTGAAATAACTACTGGTCCACATCCTACATATGAACCAAGTACTCCAACAACCTGACTTGGGCTCTCATGCCCAGAATCTGGAAGAATTTTAGAAGCCCACAGTCTCGGAGAGAAGCAACGGTACCCGGGTCATTCCCGACAATAGCATCATCTTCCTCATGCTCTCTTTCTCTCCACTCCAACATTATGACGGTCAAATTCCTGCACAAGAACCATAAGAGAAGGGTCAGTAACTCATTTCAAACCTTGGCACATTTTTCATTGAGCAAATATCATTTCAAAATTTCATTTTGCGGTTCTCGTAGGTGCCCCTTTAGCACAGTGCGAGATTCTCACAGGTGCCTTTGGGGCCACCTGCAAGAATCATGTATTCTCGTAGGTCCCATATGGCTAGCTTGCAAGAATGCCTGAGCGCAATTTTTGGCCCTAAAACGAACTCAAAAACTTGAAAATTACCAATGAAAATGAAAAATAAACCATGGAAAAGATGAGGGATCCAGAGCCTACCTCATTGACAGAGACGGTTCGCCAAATGGTTGCCTGTGCTTCCCACGATCGAGCGATGAAATTTGAGGTAAAAAGGGTTGTTTTGGGCAAAGTTCTTGGAAAAATCACAATGAATATGGTAAAAGCCCTTTTACCCACTTATATTTACTTTTTACCATTTTTGTTGATTTTTATATTATTTTATTCATTAAACCTAATGCCTAATAGCCCCATGAGTGTGACTTTTGTAGGTATAACGACTTTGAAATCCACACAAAAGTGTACGGATATTTTTCTTTTTGTCGCATTTACGACTGCTTTTTATAGTTTTTAGAAAAAATTCGAGCTCAGTCTTCGTTCGTTCTCGCACTCGAAAATACATGAGAATGTAACCGAGTATACTTTTCTTGTCTTTTCGTACTCGTCACGGTAACACGAAAACGACGAACCCAAAGGAGTATCCTTTAAGCTCTTTTCATGCTCCATAAAACCGAAAAGATTGCCAAGCGACCTTGTTCTGTTCACGCTCATAAAAGTATTTGAAAAAAACGTTCAATGGGTAATAGTTTATCAATTTTTTGGTCCCGTCGAACTATTTTACGAAAAGGAACTGAGAGAGTTCTTTTTTGAGTGTTTTTCTAGACTCTATAATCATGAAAAACCTTTGAGTTTTCTATCTTTGGACTCGTTAAACAAACATCGAAAGACCTGTAATGGGACCGAACCACTCCTTCCTAGGGTTCGTTAAACATACTCCAAGGGACTCATCCAAAGGATGAGCTTACATCAACAAGCATATCTTACCCTCCTCAAGCTTGTGTAAAATAAAGAGGTACTCGCCATAAATGGTGGGGGAAAATTTGGGAAAGGGATATATTTTTATATTCATATTATTGGGAGAAAGTGTCGCTCTTGAACATGACACCCCCTATTCATTATTTGACACCGGTTTGGGAAATCCATTTGTCTCTCATTCGACTTGCTGCAAGGTCATATCTTGGGTCATCTCTGAGTCAGTGCTGCTAAGTCCTTGGTCATGTTATTCATATGTTCAAGAGAAGTTCATCTAAACCCTCTATTGAGTCGGCCATCTGCAGTTGTCCATTCTCACTGTGTCGGCCTTCCTTGTGTCCAATTCAACCTATATCATACTCTATTTCACCTTTAAAATCTATTACTCATTTCGTGTCATTGATGGGGGATACATCAAGGCCCTCCTGTGACGAGTTTTGTTCCGTCAACTCCAGCTCATTATCTGGAAACAAGACTCAGAAATTATTTGGTACCTTGGAACTTGCATGCCTCAATGGTAGGTTTCCTCGCTTTCGACAGTGGGTTTTCATCATTGACCCTTGATCGGGAGATTTCGTCGAATGTTCGACCTCAACTCATTTATTCACATTCGGTGGGTTTTACCAGTGTACCTTGGGAGTCATTGACATTAATGGTGATTTCCCTCACACTTGTTAACGGTTTCATCAAAGACCGATAATCAAGTGGTTTCTACCATGTTCGACTTCAGCACATGTAATCACATGGTTAGATTCATACTTTCAGGTGATAGGATTGAAGACCCTGGGTCCCATCTTTTTGATCCAGGCTACGATGGAATATGTATAATTTACGGACACATAGATACACTTTGTATGTCACATGGCTATGTCATTCTAATTTGAGTCTTCTCGCATAGATCCACAATGTATTCCTAGTGGCTATGCAGTATTTTTGATGGCATGGATCCATGGTGTATGATTGGTGGACATGACCTACGTTCATTATGTCATTCATCTGTGATCTGAGTATGGGAATTCCTACCTCAGAACTAGTATTATATTCTGTAGATGGTTGGTTGTTTGCAAGTTTCCGAATAGGTGCACTCCTGGTTTCTGACACACACACGTAGTTTACAAAGTATTTCGGCTGTCACAGATTTCAGCCTCATACTTTGGGGGGAATTCTGTTACATGTGATTTTGGTCACTCTGATGATATCTTAACAATGGTGTATTCAAGCTCCTAACAAGAAATTTGTCCTGAGAAAAGTGGCACTTGTCTCCTTCCAAAACACATATTTTTAAAGTGAGTTCGCAGGCTACCTATAGCCTAGGGTGCGAGAATACCTCATTCTCATAGGCCACCAACACTTGGGGTGTGAAATTCTCGCAGTTTTCTCCATACACAGGGTGTGAACTTGTTTTTAAGCTTGGAAAGGAGAAGAGGTCTCAAAGGTTCTAGAAGGGAATCTTCTAGAAAATGAGTTGGCATTCG
Organism: Picea mariana; assembly: GCA_032191745.1. NCBI lineage: Eukaryota > Viridiplantae > Streptophyta > Pinopsida > Pinales > Pinaceae > Picea > Picea mariana. Next base: position 12,425 of record JASDQU010034137.1, on the reverse strand, counting down.
TATGTTTGTCATTTTACTGACTTCTCAGATTTGATGGGATCATCCTCATCCATGTAACCATCTCACCTTCTCCTATATATTGAAAGGTTTCTCATGGAAAAGGTTAAGCAAGATTGAATGAAGAATTGGTGAAAGAATTATGTGAAGAACCCTGCTTTGACAGAAGCTTGAAGTCTCTACTTGGTCTATCAAGAGGAATTGGATCTTCTTCATGCAAGTTCAAGAGCAAGTGTGTGTGTTGGAACCAAGAGTCATCGAAAGGAAGCTTGCAACATCAAGGCAATCAGGTTGTATCTTATACTTTCAATTAATATGATACAGCGGCATGTCCCTTTCCCATAAAGTCATTCTTACTTTATTGTGTAATTCCTTGATCATATGCATAAGTTGATGTTGAATATATTTTTCTATCTTCACTTTGGTTGGTTTGTGTTGTCTTGGACTTGACTTCATGAGAGCACTGGAGCGAAGCAGGAACAACAGAGACCTAAGGAAGTGATATAAAGATATGTTATTTATTCCTTCCTATTAGCAAATTCAATGACTACACCTTAGGGAAAGAGTCTTGTCATGTCCTGTTTTTTTCTAGATCTAGGCAGATCTGTTAGTGTCCGCACCTACCGATTAGTACGATAACACTCCCCTCATCAATGGCTGATGCTTAACCAGACTCATGGGTGATGCATAACCAGACTAAACTCCACGACAAATATGGGACTGGATGTTAGGCATAAGATCCCTTTGTGTAGTGGAAGGTGGGAGATCCCTTTTGATTCCCCATTGACAGGCCATAATGGTATGTCTTGCTGGCCCCAGGCATGGTTTGGTTAGATTCATGGCTTCGTTTTGTTATTGTGCTTCCTTACTGTGTATTTTTCTATGTGATCACGTCACCCAAAAGTTCTGGTCTAGTGTGTTCCTCCCTTCTCATCCTTCCACAGACACATAAATTTTGGATATAATCTCCTCATATTTTCCAAAACCCCTTCAGATATATGGGCCAAAGAATGCTAGTACAGATGAATAGATTCTAGCACTAATTTTACCAAATTTACCTCAGAAGAGACATCTATTACACTACATATAGACCCTTTTTTCTATTTTACTAAGCAACCAACCCTAGTCTCCTTTCTTATAAGCATTTGGTTTCAGATTAAAACCCAAATATTTGAACCCCTCATTAAAGTCCAACAGTTTGAAGGGACACATATTCTCCAATATCTAAACCTGGCCTTCATCCAGTTCATTGAAACACATAGCATATTTTGCAAAACTTATTACCATTCCCATTACAGTGCTATACACATAACGTTGTTTAGGGCCTCAAAATGGCTCTGAAAGTCAGGGTCCTGAAAACTAGGAAAAAAATGTCGAACTAGAAAACTGCCAAAATGAGCCAGTTGGAATAGGTGGGAGGCCACTGAAATCCATTTGGATTAAGATACCCCTAGGCATGGTGGGGTAAAAAGGTCATCATTCTTCAACTCTAGGTTGAAGAGCTTCACCATTGGTTGTATGATTTCCATTTCTCTTCACTTACTCTTGTAGAAATCACAATATATGCTTTATGGTATTTGTCCTTACATATGATAGGTTATTTTTTTGATGTAGGAATAGTCGATTTGCTATTCTTCGGCTTTTCTTTTGAGTCAATTGTTTCATCTTCTTCTTCATTGGAAACTATTGCTTCACAAATTCCATGTCATGGATCGTTGAAGATCAAAGTGCTTTTGATATTTTTGTACCATTCCGGATAATTTTCTTTACCACTCAACACCACGCCAATGATGGAAATGAGAGAATGCATATTCTTCCACCTTAATTCACGCGTAGCAACAACAAACTTGTGAACCAATAGATATGAAGTGTCAATTGAGCTTGCAAAATCAATAAGAAGTTCTTTGTAGAAATATCCAATCTTTTGTTAAAAAACAGAAGTAATAACTACATAGTATTGTATGATATTCTAGGTGTATAGTATCATTGTATGGACTTATATACCAGTGGCACAAAGCTTAAGTACATTATATGCAACTACATGTTCTGTCTCTTTAAGTACATGATCTCTTTTCTTGTATCTGTCATCTACCCAATAAAAAAAATTCACTTTTACAACCTTCAACTCAATTGAAAATTGCCTTCCAACAAATACCCTAATTCCCCCATCGAAACGCTTCCACTCACTTCTGACCAATTATTTAAAATCTGCCTCCTCAAGCTAGATTGGGTTAAACTTGAAAGGGATAGATGGCGTTTCATCTCTCAGCTCCAATTGAAAGAAAATTGGGTTATGATATGAGACCCCACCTGAGCCCACCTAGGTTCTAATCTTATCAACCCAATGAAGTAATGATTCATCGCTAAGAACCTATCTAATCATTTTGACACTCTTACAACTGTCAACCTATACCTTACCCATTTAGAGATTTCATTTAAAAATATTTTTTTTATAGTTTTAATAAATTAAATCAAAATTCAGATATATAAAAATTAAAAATTTAGAAAATATATTAAAGATGAGATCATTTAGAGATCTTATCTCCTCTGCCCAACACATCCATTCATCCATTATGTATGTAACCCTCCTTTAGCATTATGTAGGTAAACATTTTTTCGTTAGACCTTCCTCCCTTCTCCTTCTACTTACAATACTATCCTCCCACTCTACCTTGCACTCTATGGCATAAACAATCTTGAATGCTCACACAGTTCTCCCATGCATGAATTACAGGTTACCCTTTCTCATTTACTTCATTGTGGGTAGTCCTTATGCTTCAAGTCATAGTCTGCATTGTGGGGAATGAGTAGTTTTCAAAATTTGTTTCTAGTCACATCTAAGAGCATAGGTTTTAAATTCCTTTGAGCCTATAGATCAAACTACGGTTCTTCTGTTCGAAATACCAAAAACTAGGGTATACACCTTGTCTTTCACTACTCTTATTTTTGGAAGTCCTCAATATGCCAAACCCTACACCCACTCCCACTCTTGCTGAGTTTGGGCATCAACAAGAGTGCTTTTGATCCTAACCTATACTACCACATTGTTGGTGATGAGTGCCTGATTTGGGTTCTGTATGTTGATTGCAAGTGTGCATTGACTTCTGAATTCGAGATGAAGGACCTTGGTATGATGCACTACTTCTTGGGACTAGAAGTATGGTAGATAACTGATGATATTTTCTTGATTCAAGGAAAATATACAGTCGAGATATTGAAGAAATTTAGGATGACAGGCTGTCGATCCACGCCTACAACGATGGTGATGAATTTTAAGAAGATGAACAAGGATTATTCTGAGTCAGGCGAGATTTATCCATATCTTTATAGATAAGTGATTGGATCATTGATGTATTTGGTTAACACCATACCTAATATATGCTATGCAGTGAGTGTACTCAGTAAATTTATGAGTCAGTATATACAAACACACTGGATAGCAGTGAAACATGTGTTGAGATATCTACGAGGTACAGTTGGTTATGGCCTGAGATATGCCTTGAGTGTAGAGATGAAATTGCAGGGATATACCGATGTAGATTGGGAAGGGAACGCAATGGACTGGAAGAGCACATCCGATTGTTGTTTTACATCGGGGTCTGCCATGGTTTGCTGGTGCAAAAGGAAACAAACTTGTGCGGATTTGAATATCGTAGAAGCATAGTACATTGGATTATGTGTGGTAGTCCATGAAGCAGTTTGGCTTCGCAAGCTCCTTGCAGACTTATTTGGTCATGAGATGGATTCCGTCGTTATCCATTGTGATAACCAAAGCTGTGTGAAGCTCTCCGAGAATTTTGTTATTCACGATAAATTGAAACACATTGAGATCAAATACCATTATATCAGAGATATGGTGCAAAGGAAAGAAGTACATGTGCAATACCTTTTTACACATGAGCAAGTTGCAAATGTCTTCACCAAACCACTTGCCAGGATGAAGCTTGAGTACTTCTGTGAGAGACTTGTCTTAATGGAAAATTTCTCCCTATTTGAGAGGGAGTGTTGTTGATTGCAGCTTCATGAGACATTCTCTAGATCGTTCTCCTCTGGACTGAGTTGAGAGATCTATGAGAGAGCCCACGTGATGGGTGTCTCATACTCCTTTGGACTGAGTTGATATAACGCATGGTCTCTTGTCGTGCTCCTCTGGACTGAGTTGATATAACACGTGGTCTCTTGTCGTGCTCCTCTGGACTGAGTTGAGATGATTTGAGATGGTCTTCTGTCTAACTCCTATGGACTTATTTGAGTCGACATGAGATGGCTCTCTAGATGGTACTCCTGTGGACTTATCTGAGTTGATCTATTGAGAGTGACGTCCCTATGGCTGAGCACAGGTGGATATGTCCTTAGTGGATGAGCACTAGAGGATGTGTGGATCCTTTGCTATATTTTTCGAGAGTAATAGTTGTTGTAACCCTAATTTATGTTGTGAAGGATACAAGTCGACCCCACCATGTAAAAGATCATTAATATTGTGTAATGATTAAATATATTATTTAGTTGAAGAGGTCGGCCCTATTGTTCCAATACAAACATCCTTATGATGTGCTAAGTCTTGTATAAATAGGAGTATATCCCCATTGTGGATCTCACTCACTCACACACTTGTAACATTTTCTAAAGACAAGTTGTACAACTGAAGTGAACACTTATCTTAGGTGCAAGTTTCCAGGTCAAGGAGCACCCTCTTGTGTGCTCTAGGGTTCATGGTGTGGGGAATATTCTCTTAACTCTATAGCAAAGGATTGTTGGGTTTTTTACCTTGATTCAGAAGGGTTTTCCCGGGATAAACTCTTGTGTTCTTATGCATGGTTGTTCTTCTTGTGATCTTGGTTACTGCAACACTTGTGTATGGTATTGCTGCATTGTTTATGGTTCAAGTACATGCTAAATTGAAAAAAAACACATGTGCATGAGCTAAGCATTAAAATTCAACATGGATCATTCCTGGTAATTTTCTTTACCACTCAACACCACGCCAATTATGTAATTAAGAGAATGCATATTATTCCACCTTCATTCATGCATAACAGTAACAAAATTGTGAACCAATAGCTATGGAGTCTCAATTGAGCTTGAAAAATCAATCACAAGATCTTCATAGAAATATCTAATCTTTTTCTAAAAAACATAATTAATAGCTATATAGTATAGTACACTATGAGAGGATCCAAGATGGAGAGTGTTAAGTATGATGCGGAGCATAAAGTTACCCTTGAGAGCCCCCCCTAGTAGTACCTCTTTTTCCTTGGGTGGTGACAACACGAGACTAGTGAACATAGGTTGACCACCAAGGTGAAACAAGGCAACTAACACAATTTCCCAGACCAGTGATCTGTTATCCAACTTCAACCAAATATCCTCATCCACATTCCTAGAAAATTAAGCACAACACTTTGCATAAAAGAACCTCATGGTGATGATGACTTGACATCTCCGATACTCTAGTTTTCTTGAATGTGATAAACCTTGGTTGAGTTGTAGTTGTAAAGGTGAATGAGGGAGGTTGTTGGGATTCCATCTATGGACATGTTGATCATCATCATGGTCAGGATCATGTTCTCTATTGTGGACAATGAGACATTATCTCCTCTAGTTATTATTCATATTTTATGAGAAGAAAGAAATGAATATAGATTATTATCAAAATATGCTTAACACAAAATAACAGATATACAATAAAGCTAGTTTCTACTCAATAGGGAAATAAGTTGAAACTATAAAATGTAGCGGTAAACAAGCTTGCTAGAATGGTGGTGGCTTATCTCTGAGAAGAGATGTGACATATGTGCTCATTCACAAGACGATGATTAAAATGAGGCTCTCAAGGCCTTTTTACAATAAACAGGAATATCAAAAACCCTAAACATCCAAAAACCTATCCCTAGGAGATGAAGCACCAAAAATCATGTGGGCCCCATTTGGGTAAGTTAGTACATCAACTTCCTAGGGTCATAAATTTTGCATACAATATCCATTTTAGGCACACAATATCCCATTGGAAAGGTCTATCTGAGGATTATACATGTTTTCTATGGTGATCCTTACATATTTTGACTGTGGAGAGCCCTAAAAACGTTGTTTAGGGCCTTAGAAGTCAAGGACCCAAAAACTAGGAAAAAACTGTCGAACTGGAAAACTGCCAAAATGAGCCAGCTGGAATAGGTGGTGTTAGCACTCTGTAATCTGCCCAAGGCTGTGATGGCAGTCATAGAGGAAACATCAAAACCACTTCGAGTCTTGGATCTAGCCCTCCAAGACTCAGAGAGGGATCTCTCTGTCTGATATAACTTTGTTTTAATAGGTATTAGGCTAGTTATGCAAGTATGGGGTTGGGGTTTTTGAAATATTTAGATGAGGATGTGGTTGACGAGTTTCTCAGATCACCATTGGGCTATGGGGTTTGTTTATAAGATAATGATCAAGTCAGATCTAGAGGTAAATGTCTCCATAGGGAAAGATAGTAACAGGTGTTGGATCGTCTTAAGCTTGAATGGTGTCGATTGAGGAAGAAATGGGGGAGGAAACTGAGCAAATGAGCAGTTAAGAATTCATAAACTGATCTTTAGAAGAAAACATAAAGATTACCAAAGGATCAGATGCAGAGTATTCACCAATAAATTCTGCTCTATTACTATCATTCGATAATAGGAAATTGAAAACAAATGGCATGATAACTGGAAGAAAACACTTAACACAGAAGAGGAACGCCACCAACGCTACTACACAAGAATCTTGTAAGTCATCTTCTCCATTATTTTTTAGTCATTCAAAAACTACAGACAAAAACCTCCTGGAGTAGCAAGGCCCACAGTCCAGCCAAAAAGGAAAAACTTTACACATGTCGAACCCTTTTACATTAAAATCCTCTGAATAAATAGGATAGACCTCCCCATCAGTTTCAAAAGTTGGTTTAATCGCCTCGGCCAAAAATAGCAACGAATCCCCCAAATTCTCGAACTGCCTGCCATGAAAGATAGGCCTAATTTCTACGAAAAAGGGGTCCGAACAGACGTTTGTTTCTATTCAACAATGAAACCTGGGAAAAAAATGAAGGATTTTATTGGATACGGGCATGTGCTGGACAAAAACCTCCTTCGGTTTTTCCAAATTCGCCTCCAGCTAGCCGTAACATCTCCCGCAAAATCAGGATTGTAACGGAAAAGTGAAAATATGGAAAAAAGGGCCTCAAAGATGTCTTTTATTCTCCCTGATCGTGGCACTGGTGAAAAAACTGAGAGAGGTTTTTGTTCTTCATCCTATTATGGATAAAAACCTCTCTCATTTTTTAAAATTTCATTTTAATTTACCCAGAATATCCTCTGGAAAAATATGTGCTGAATAGACAAAAAATGGTGAAAATGAGAAAAACGGTTTTGTTTTCGGGAAGGCGGTATTCTAGACCCCCCCTGAGGTGGTAAGCAGTTTTTTTTGGGGGGGGGTCCACTGGAATAAGGTGATGAAATTTGTATGGGGGGTGGTATTTGGAAAAAAACTATTCTGGACCCCCCCCTCTCGTTAAACTCCGGATAGTGAGGGGGAGTCCGGAATTTTTTAAGGCCGTTTGATTTATTTGTTTGACATGAGCTTTGATGTAATGGATGCACGGGAGGGCAGACTTAGGGTAGTTTTATGTTTTTGATATTTGTTTTGTTTTTAATATATTTTATGTTTGCCTTTTGTTTGTTTGGTTTTTGTTTTTTATTATTTTTTTAATTTTTGTTTTATTATGTTTTGATTGTTTTATTACTCTTTTTGTTATATATTTTATTTTTATATATGTTTCGTGTTTTTATAATTTTTGTTTTATTTCTAATTTGTTTATTATATGTTACCATTTTAATTTTAATAAACTAACCTAACTACTAACTTAATTACTAATTTAATTAATTAACAATTGATTAATTACTAACATGCTAGCTCAATTATTAATTAATTAATTTATCATTAACAGGTCTAATCATAACTATTAACCTAATGTTTTTATCTTGAGTCTGTTTATTAATGGAGGGGTAAGATTGGCAAAGGGGTGAAGGAAAGAAGGGTGAGGAACTGACAGGTGCAGCATGAATGAAGGATGTAGTGTGGAGCGGAGGAGGCCTGATGCAATGGATGGA
>JASDQU010034136.1:0-15707 GCA_032191745.1 Picea mariana | reverse complement strand
TATATGAATTGAGAGAGAAACTATCATTCAGAGTTTTTGATTTTTTATAACTTTTATAAACAAGAAATGAAATGGCAGCTATCTAGTTGAGAAATAAAAATAACAATCGATACAATGTATTGGACTACAGGAAATTCTTATATTAATTAAACTAATAAAATGAAACTAGCAAACTGACCTGAAGTATTATCTCCTATTCGTCCTGTGCATAGCATCTACGTTTGCTATTTGAGGAGGCCAACCCACACTAGATCTTTACCAATGCTTCTCGTAAACGCAAGGCAGTAACAATTGAATGCTAATGACAGAACATGTAAAGGATGTAGCAACAACAATTTTATAATTTAACAAATGATTACATTAAGATAAATCTTGTTGTAAAGATTTGTATATAACTACTTATCGAATAAAGAAAATTAACCTTCGAATCATCAAATTATAATAGATTAATTGTTGTATATAAAATGAGAGACATAAAACATGGACACTATATAAATCCCATCACATCAACCTGTAACAAATCATGATATCTAAAGTAGTCAAAATTTGATTACAAATCGAAATGAGAAAAATTTGAACAAAAATATGATATATCGAAGCTAAAGCTGTGCAAATATCCACTTTCATTCAAGTCTGTCCATCACAAATCCATAGTTTCTGCTCCCAGGCAGTGATGCATCTTAGTTTACAAAACAATACATTTATAAAGGCCACAGAATCAAAACATTTCCTATGGAAATCATCAAATTTGTTCCAAAAATTATGGGGAATACAATCTCCCAAATTCCCATTGTTATCCAAAACTAACAGCCTATTCTAAAACCATGTAAAGAAATAACATGTTCGGAAATGCCACTAGCGATCCAATCTCCTTTAGAAATCGTATGTACCTGTAAACGCACAAGAATACACGCTTTCAAATTGCATTTTAGTTGTAAAATCAAAGAATTTGAATTTTAGTAACTAGCTATAGAATCTCACGATTCTGTAGCTAGTTATTATTATAACCAGAATCATGTTTTATCAAATCAATCAAAACAGAATAGATGCAATTTGAGCAAACAAATCTTGTATTCTAATTCAAAACAAAAACAAAATCATCTCAAAATTATTTTTAAAATACCATACCTCAGATTCATGGATTTGTTTTAATCAAGCAATTTTTGAATTCACAATGGCAGTGGCCGCTTCCACATTCTTAAAGACAACAGAGCCCGTGGTTTTTTGTCTTTTATCATTAGCTTGAGCTACATTTTGCAATCTATCATTTTCTTTTGTTATCACATTCACCCGGTCCTCCAAAGACTTGATATGAGACTGAAGAAAAGGGACGTCTCTGTAATACCAGTCGAGCCACGACTGACATTCGTTGCACTGTGGATGAACAGACTGTGTATTAACAGGTGAGGGACTTTTCATTTGACTTGCAGGTTCTCTGTCGATTTTGATCCCAGGGAAGTCAGGGTTGTTTCTAAGACACGATGGGAGGTTTGTCACATAGTCATAGGGCTTAACTGAGCAAAGTCCATGCGAATATGGATACTCTTCACTTAGAAACCGTTCAATTTCGGAAACAGAATCTTTCCTTAACAGAATTGGTTTTTGGTCTGTGTTTTCTTTAGGTTTATTACGGGCACATCGTGAAACCCAGTGCGTGGCCTTTTTACCCTTGTAATTGATATCACTGTTACCTTTACACTTTTTGTTTGCAGACTTTTTAACAGGATTACAACCATGTTTTGGATATGAATCAGGCAGGGTGTTGGGTTGGGTAGTGTCCAGGTAGGTCGAGGGTTTAACAGAGGGAAAGAGTGAAGGAGGGGGAATGACAGGCTTGACAAGGGTTTCTATAGCAACGAACCTGTCAACTTGTCCTATTTCAGTACCAACAAAACCATTCCTTAACAAAAAGGCGTCCCAACAACCGCCATTTAACTTCAACTGATGAACCACAATAATTTTAATCAAACAGTGGTGGAACAGGATGGAGTCGGCTTTCTCCCTTTTAAAACGCTTTGCCATTTTGTATAAACTCCGAAGGAAAAAATATGGCATGTTTAAGGGAAAATCGATAAAACTCATGAGAAACCGCAAGTGGTATAAGAAAACCAAACCGTATCTACCCTTATAGGTAACGAACTACTTGACAATAGCTAACAAATCATGCCATCTAGGTTTTAGAGTTGTAACGGGCATACCTTTGTCGCAGCTGTTAATCTTCCTTGAGGTAAACAACAATGACTAGGGAACTTCGTCAACCTTTGAGTTTTTAAACCATTTTTGTCCCATGGATGGCAGACCAGTGGCTAAGCTAATGAAATCTCTATTTAACTCAAGATGGACGTATCCAATTTTCACTCTACAACCATCGAATGTTAGCTCGAATTATTGAGCAACTGCCAGGTTAAAACCCTCGAACTTCTCAACAAAGACCCACCAACCATTCCTCTCTAAGTCTTCTCAGGCATTATCAAACAACAACAAAGTTTGGACACCGTTGGGTTCAATTCTCACTACAGGAGCCATTTCTATTAGCACAAAAATAACAGGGTATTCGGTAATAGGGTTTGACACGATAGAAACAAAGCCATTTTCCCCAAGCTTCCCCAACACAATGCAAAGGCAGCTCGAAATGCAAGGGAGGAGCGTTAATGCTATGCGTGCGAGGATAGTGGTGTAGATCGAGGCCATGCAAGAACAATCATATCAGGCTGTACTTGGAACAACACGTTGGTGTAATGGTACATACAAATCATAACAGTTAGAAACCATTATATGCATATCCACAAAATTTTATCAAAATGTCAAGTGAAGCATTGCATATCCACGATTTGACCAAATAAATCAATATGTCGAATAAACCATTGCATCAAAGATTTTATAAATCAAAACCATAAAAATAGTCAAATACATAAATGGGTGGTGTTTTGATACATATGTAACCAGCGGTGTGTTTGAGGCCAAGGAGTTATAACCATGTAAACAATTAGGTTCATGATAAACCAAATGAACATTAATCCTTTTTTGTAAGAAACATGAATTCCAACTATGGGTTTTCACGCTTGCAGTCATGAAAATGAAAATGAAAAGCAGGTACGCAAAAAGCGAAGGATAACCATGTCGTTTAAAACGTTGCGACGAGTGATGAGGGTTTAAAAACCCTGTGTAGGTAGCTTGTAAAAACAGATAGAGATTAATATGGCTGCCAACAATGGTGACACACTAGTAGAAGCAGTTATCTCTGCCAAACGAACAAGTCCAGATTAGGATAATGAGAAAAACTCCAACTCGAAAACAACCAAAAAATTGTTTGAACATCATTATCAATCATAAAAATTCCAGTTTCAGATTGCTTGTTATTTCAAAGATGAGAACTGATGACAGTCTTAACAAAAGTGAGTCATGATATTAAGGATAAAATCTCCAATACTGTTGATAGAGTCGATGCTGCCAGCAGGCGTCCATAGCCTCAACAAGGATGTCATTTAACCCACTCCAATATCTATATCCTGCCAAGAAGTTCCATATCAGAACGAAGGACATTTAAGGTCAAAAGATTCCATATCTGAGAATTTTCATATACCTGACATTGCTTCGCTGCCAGCGGGCCTGTTCAGTACCCCGACGAAGTTATCTTGGCGTCATGCATGCATTTACCCACTACCAGCAGACCTGTTCAATATCTCGGTGGGTTTACAAGCACTTCCCATAGCTCTTTAAAGATTTATTTAGTTTTAAAGATATTTAATCAAGCAGGGTGATGCTGAAAATCCTGATATTTTGGACATATTTTAATAAATTACAGACCTTCAGAGAATTTTTAACTATCCTTCATTAAGATCTAGAGATAGTTTATTGATAAACCGACCTTCGAAGGCAGGGAGACATCTCTGAGTTGTTCTCTTAAGGAACAGGGTCAGCGTAAGAAGAAATGGATGATCATGAAAATCTTCAGTTACAAATTGAAATCAAGAAACACCTTTCAAACAACAAGATTTATTCAACATGGCTGTAAACTTCAGAAAAATATCATAATTGATGTTTAAACAAACTTCAGCAGTCATTTCAAAGGAGAAACTTTTCTATTCTCTTTGTCCGAACAGTTCATGATGCAGGTATATGTATTTCAAAAATAAAAACTAGTAAGCATAAGGGAAGAATCAAAACCAAAACATCAAACAAAGGAAAAATATTTACACAGTGTACATAGGGTTGTCATCAAGTAAAATACCTTTTTAGAGCTTGGTTGTTCACCGGATAGGTGTTTGGCTATCCCTCTAGGCTCTGTAATCAGAAAGAGCTGGGACCCAATTTCTCAGCAATCAAAAACGGTCCTAGCCATAAGTTCTGAAACTTCATATGCTCTCCCTTTCCCTCATGCGGTTTGTCCCATTTTAGGACAAGGTCACCTACTTCAAAGTTTCTGGCAGAGGCAGAATTGGAATCAAAGCATCTTTTAACTACAAGTTGATGCTGATCCAATTTTCGTTTCGCTTGAGCCCTCACTTCCTCTAATTTTAACAATGCATTAATTCGATTCTCCAAAGGTGGGCAGTCCTCTTTTTGTATTTTCTGCGATAGCTGCTATGAGGGAAGAAGAATATGTGGTGGCAAAATTGTCTCTTTGTCATAAACGAGAAAGAAGGGAGAGTTACCCACAACAGTTTTTGGAGTCACTCTATCAGCCCAGATTGCGTTTCACAATGCATTATGCCAATTTTTATGGTTTTCAGATACCGTTCTCTTGATGATTTTAATCAGATTTTTATTAGTTGATTATGCCAATCCATTACCTTGAGGATAATAGCCAGTAGAATATTTTAATTTAATTCCTTTTTCTAGAGCGAAATTACTCATCTCAAGAGACGAAAAATAGGAAGCATTATCAAATACTAGACAGTGAGGGATACCAAAATGAGTAATAATATTTGAATTCAAAAAGGCAATTACCTGGCTGGTATTTTCAGCTTTTAATGGGGCATCTTCAGACTACCTAGTGAATTAATCCATAGCTATTATGATAAACTTATGCTTCTGTGAGGATAGCGGATTGATCGGGCCTATAATATCAAGACCCCACTACTGAAAAGGGGATTCTACTAAAATAGGCTGCAGAGGGAAGGCTGGTTTCTGTATCCGTCCGGATGCTTTTTGAAAAATAACACACTTGCGACACAAAGCATGAGCATATTTAAAAAGTGTAGGCCAGTAATAATCTACTCTTAATACTTTATGGGTAGTGGTATCTCCACCAAAATGCCCACCATCTTCTCCTGCATGCAATTCTAATAAGACCTTTCCTGCTTCATCTTTCTCAAGACAGTGCATTAGTACTCCATCAAAATTTTGATGAAATAGAATACCATCAATCAACTGAAAGGAAGCAGATTTCAATCTTAGCGCTCTTATTTTAGTGGGATCCAGGTGACGGGGAGCTGACCCATGTTCAAGAAAGAATTTTATATCATCATACCAAGGACTAACAGGGTTTTGTACACAACAGATTAAATTTTGGTAGTGTTGTCCTGGATTTGACATATCATTTCCCTCTTGCTATCCTGCCGCTGATTCAGTGACTAACTTGCATATCCCTTGACCTCTCACTATTTGTGTTGGGGTGATTTCTATGTCATACTCTTGCAAGGAGGTGACCTAGTTCACCCTCTTTTCGCCTAGTTCTTTCTGTACTAACAGATTTCTGATGGCTGGGTAAGGGACGATAATTTTCGTCCTAGATTTCAAAAGTTAAGATCGGAAGTGATTTATTGCTTTAAAAACAGCATAAGCTTGCTGATCTATTGCTGGGTAATTAAGTTTTGTGCCTTTGAAGGCTGATCTCATAAAGGCAATTGAGACTTCATTGTTTTCAGCATTCTTTTGAGTTAGGACAACAACGTAGGAGAGGTCAGAAGCGAATGTGTAGAGAGTGAAGTCTTGCGAAAAGTTGACACACATCAAAGAAGGAGCATCTATTATGGCCTTTTTTATTGAATTAAAATCTTAGTTTTCCAAGGGTCCCCAATGATATTGTACATCCTTTTTTATTAGGTTTTGTAAAGGTCTCACCATTTCTGAAAAACTAGGGACGAATCTCCTGACAAAGTTTATCTAGCCTAAGAAAGACTGCATAGACTTTTTTGACGAGGGAGGGGGGAGTTTCGAGATGACTTGAGTCCTTTTAAGGTCAATAATCATCCCTTCGCTTGATACAATAAATCCTAAGAGCTTACCTTGTTCTACTGTGAAGATCGATTTTTTAGGATTCAAGGAAATGTCGTACTTATGACATCGTTGTAGAACGGACCTTAAATGAGCTAGATGATCAACTTTGTTTCTCGAGAATACAGTAACGTCATCCATGTAAACTATGACAGATTGATTGATTAAGCCTTGGAAAGTGATGTCCATTGCTCTCTGGAAAGTGGCACCAGCATTAATGAGTCCAAAGGGCATTTTCCTATAAGCGTAGGTGCCCCATGGAGTGCGGAAGGTAGTTTTAAGTTGGTCTGGAGGGGACATCAGGACTTGGTTATACCCTGAAAAACCATCCAATAAGGATAATATTTCAAAACCAGATACCTATTGAAGGATTTGTTCCATGGGTGGGACAGGGTAGTTGTCTTTATCAGACGCTCGATTAAGATTTCAAAAATCGACACATAGTCGGATTTCACCACTCTTCTTCTGAATAGGAACAAGACTAGAGACCCATTGTGTGTTCCTAACTGGAAATATTATCTTAGTGTTCAAGAGTTTATTTAATTCCTTTTCAACAGTCGGTTCAAGTTTTGGGTGCATTTTCCTTAACTTTTGTTGAAAAGGTAAGGTTTGGGGTTTCATAGGAATAACGTGTTGTATGATGTTAGGATCAAAGGTTTTTCGGTCGTTGTACATCCAAGCAAAAACATCTTTAAATTCCTTAAACAATTTAATAAACGCCTCTTTCTCTTGTTTAGAACACCCCACCCCTAAATTAATGCACTGTGGATTGTCTTTAGTTCCCAAGTTTACTTTTTCATACGTTAAAGAGGAACTATTCGTTTTACAGTTCACTGATTTTTTGAACTTGTCCTGAAGATCATAAAAATTTTCTAATCTAACTACAGATTTAGGGATAGAATTTACCATGTCCTATGAAGATTCAGGAGATCTCGGATCTGGTATTACCTTGAAGTCATGAAGATTTTCGTCATGATTACATTCATCGATCACTGCGCCTTGGAAAGTTTCTTCCATATGCAGGAAACTTATAATATGTTGATCGTCGTCGAAGACTCTCCAATTTGTGATGTTGTCGGGGATGGATGGCCTGAACAACAATTTGACGAAGAATGCATTTAGGGACAAGCCTTCTGCAGGAAAGAGTTTCAAAGCTACATTAGCTAACAAGTCGGCTTCCGAATTATTCAATATAGGAATAGAATTTATGTTAAAAGAAGAAAACTTATTCATCAAATTCCATACCTCAAATTGGTAGCTCTTAAGATGCAGAGATAAACAGTGGATAGAATTTTTTACCTGTCTAACCACAATTTCTGAATCGCCAAAGACAGTCAAATTTTGAACGTTCATATCTAATTCTTTCCCGAGGCCTTGCAATAAAGCCTCATATTCTTCTATGTTGTTTGTACATTCAAACTCTAACCTGCATGCAATCAGGGTTTTGTTACCTGCTGGATCAATAATCACGCAGCCTGCACCAGCTCCTTCCTTGGATTTTGACCCGTCAAAGTAAAGAGACCATATTTGATTTTTGTTGGGTGCATGTGACCATTGGGTGGAAGCTGTTGGCTGCATATATGTCACAATTTCCAACTACTGCTCCAGGTTAGTGATAGCGGAAGTTTCGGCCATGAAATTGCTGAAAAAGGTATCCATCCCTTATATTTCGGGTGAATCGGCAGAAGGTGTAAATGGTTCATTGGGATCATTTAAATCTGTCACCGTGAACTTTAGGTAACGTTCATGATTTACCTTGATTATGTTGGGCTTTCCATTCTCGGGCAGCCACAAGTGAGACCAATCTGTCGTGAAATAGCCATGTAGCTGTTCTGACCAGTCTCTGCTTAAAAAGAAACCATAAACTTTTAGAATATCTACAACAATAATATCAATCACTTGATGAACTTTGGGGTTAGATGATAATCTTATAAGCAAATTCCTTAATTCACCTATAACTTTAACACTAGTTTGATCAAGTTGGATGATCTTTAAGGTGGATGGTTGAACTTCAGCATTAATCTTCTGACATACAGACCATGGCATTACGTTGGATGACACTCCTGAATATACCATACAATTGCGCACGTTCCTATTGAAGATTTCAAAAGTTAACAAACATGGAGGGACATTTCTATGAGTACTAATGGTGGAAGCTTGTTGCTTTTTACTCATAGACTCTAAAACTAATTTATCTACATTTGTTACATTATTTATAGGAAGGTCTCTTTTCTCATGAGGGTCAAAAGTACTCTTAGCAGAGGCCTTATGAGGAACTTTTGGGTTGTTTTGAAAACCTTTGTTACTGCTTGGATTACTGTTTTTTCTATTCTCTGCGATATTCTGTAGCATTTTTTGTAGTAGAAACGGGAATTTTAATAATTCATAAACATAAATGTTAGCCCTTAACCTTTTTAGATCTTCAACTAAATCATAATCTAAGCTTGGGTTCACATAATTCTGTTTAGTCTCAGTTTTTTTAGACTGTTTTGGGGGCAAAGTCATAGTGTTTTCAGAAGAAGGCTTGTTTGTTGTATTACTCCTAGTATTGTAAGGATGTACTGTCTCAAAATTAGCTTGAAAAATGCTATCCGAGAAATGTCCAAAAATGTTCAAAGAGGATTCATCTTCTTCTATTGTCTCTTGTTCGGCTACTTCCTCAGGGATCTCAGGAGGTATCAAGTTATCCTGTGCTTCTAGAATCGTTTGAATAGCGAATTGCAGGCTTTCTAGATTTAGGCCTTTGGTATTTGAATTAGGTCGGTTGGTGGGAAAAGGCTTCCTAAACGGGGGTTTGTAAGGCCCTTTGCTCGAAGAAGCTTCTTCAGCCATACTTTTCAAATCTATAACTTGATTTGACAGTTTTTGAATGATTTTTTGTAAGTTTTCTAGATCAGAGCTTTTCGATTGTGTTTTGTTTTGGGCAGGTCTAGGGAGGATTTCGATTTTCTTTTTGGAAGATGAACTAGTCTCTATTTCATTGCTAGTAATGTCTTTTCACCTGAGGATGTCTTTCTCGATCTGATTGGCTTCTTTGAAGGCTTCTAACAACGTGGCTTTCTTAGATCTCTTTACCCAAATGGCTATACTTTGATGTAAGGCTTTCGTATAATATGCTATGATAAGATTCTCAGTAGGCATCAAATCCGTAGGGATTGGATTCTTTAGTGTTAAGAATCTTTGGTTAAATTTTTTGATTTTCTCTTTGGGGTTCATTCTTAAACTAGAAATCTCCATGACTAGAACTTTCAGGGACTTGCCGTCTCCAAACTTCTCAAGAAAACAGGATTCAAACTTCTCCCATGACAAGATGGTATGGGGATCTTGGGCAAAGTACCAGGTAGAGGCATTGCCCTCGAAGGTGTATGGAAACAATCTATATACTACGTCTTCGTGCTCGACATTACGAATTCTAATGGCTAACATAAAATTTTTAACGTGATCTTCGGCGATCTGTTTAGAGTTCGGGTCAAATTTAGGGAGCCACTTCTCCGGGTGTTTGGGTAAGGAATGCTGAGGCCCGGGTACGGCCACTGCATCTTGGTCGAGCCAGGGTCTGGCAGGATTTTTTTGGTTGGCCATTGGTGTGGGTGGTGTCGAAGGTTGGGATGAGGAACTGCCTTCATCAAAGGATTCTTCTCCAGAAGAAGAAGGGGATGAAGGAGGTGGTGAGGGTGGTATACCAGATCCTCCTGCTGCAAGAGTGAGGATTGGATCTGCCGGGTTTAAAGTGGGGTTAGTGCCTCCAAGTTGTTCTCTGATATCAGAGAAATCTAATGGTTGGTCCAAAGGTCAGTTTGGTTGTCTTAAACAGGCGAAGGCACTATAAGTTCTTATGAGAGATTGGCGGACAATCTCTTGTTCATCACCACCTGTAGGATTTGGAGTTACTGGTTCAACTGTGATCCGTAGATCGTCGTTTGATGTGGTTTTTGTTTGAGGGATAATGTTGTCATTTGAATGACTTCTTGTCACTATAGGTGAGCGGGTAGGTGGTGGAGGAGTCTTACGACCACCTTGTGCCATTAATAATTTTTAGGCCCTCCTTCTAGCGCCATTTGTTGATGGGCGAAATTGACTGCTCGTCAACTGGAGGAGTGAATCCGGTCTGAGGTTGTCTATTTAACCCAAGCCGTTTGGATTAATCCACTCCGATGGGTTTAGTGGCTCCATTAGCCAATCTAAGTCCTAAGAAATTGAAAAAACTAAACTAAAGAAACTAACTAAATGACAAACAGCTGTTGTTTGTCATATACAAATCTAAAATATATTCACAGTTTACTAACTAATATTTATAGAATAGTAGTTCTACTTATTAAATGTACAGTGTATTGATATGATTAAATTTCTAATATATGTACAGTATTCACAAAATGAAAATTATGATCGAAATCTGTGAAATCATATATGAATTGAGAGAGAAACTATCATTCAGAGTTTTTGATTTTTTATAACTTTTATAAACAAGAAATGAAATGGCAGCTATCTAGTTGAGAAATAAAAATAACAATCGATACAATGTATTGGACTACAGGAAATTCTTATATTAATTAAACTAATAAAATGAAACTAGCAAACTAACCTGAAGTATTATCTCCTATTTGTCTTGTGCATAGCATCTACGTTTGTTGTTTGATGAGGCCAACCCACACCAGATCTTTACCAATGCTTCTTGTAAACGCGAGGTAGTAACAATTGAATGTTAAGGATAGAACATGTAAAGGATGTAGCAACAACAATTTTATAATTTAACAAATGATTACATTAAGATAAATCTCACTGTAAACATTTGTATATAACTGCTCATCGAATAAAGAAGATTAACCTTCTAATCATCAAATTATAACAGATTAATTGTTGTATATAAAATGAGAGACATAAAACATGGACACTATATAAATCCCATCACATCAACTTGTAACAAATTATGATATCTAAAGTAGTCAAAATTTGATTACAAATCGAAATGAGAAAAACTTGAACAAAAATATGATATATCGAAGCTAAAGTTATGCAAATATCCACTCTCATTCAAGTCTGTCAATCACAAATCCATAATTTCTGATCCCAGGCAACGATGGATCTTAGTTTACAAAACAATACATTTATAAAGGCCACAGGATCAAAACATTTCCTGTGGAAATCATCAAATTTGTTCCAAAAATTATGGGGAATACAATCTCCTAAATTCCCATTGTTATCCAAAACTAACAGCCCATTCTAAAACCATGTAAAGAAATAGCATGTTCGGAAATGCCACTAGCGATCCAATCTCCTTTAGAAATCGTATGTACCTGTAAATGCACAAGAATACATGATTTCAAATTGCATTTTAGTTGTAAAATCAAAGAATTCGAATTTTAGTAACTAGCTACAGAATCTCACGATTCTGTAGCTAGTTATTATTATAACAAGAATCGTGTTTTATCAAATCCATCAAAACAGAATAGATGCAATTTGAGCAAACAAATCTTATATTCTAATTCAAAACAAAAACAAAATCATCTCAAAATTATTTTTAAAATACCATACCTCAGATTCAGGGATTTGTTTTAATCAAGCAATTTTCGAATTCATAATGGCAGTGGCCGCTTCCACATTCTTAAAGACAACAGAGCCCATGGTTTTTTGTCTTTTATCATTAGCTTGAGCTACATTTTGCAATCTGTCGTTTTCTTTTGTTAGCACATTCACTCGGTCCTCCAAGGACTTGATATGAGACTGAAGCAAAGGGATGTCTCTGTAATACCGGTCGAGCCACAACTGACGTTCGTTGCACTGTGGACGAACAGACTATGTATTAACAGGTGAGGGACTTTTCATTTGACTTGCAAGTTCTCTGTCGATTTTGATCCCAGGGAAGTTGGGGTTGTTTCTAAGACACGGTGGGAGGTTTGTCACATATTCATAGGGCTTAACTGAGAAAAGTCCATGCGAATAAGGATACTCTTCACTTAGAAACTGTTCAATTTCAGAATCATAATCTTCGCTTAACATAATTGGTTTTTGGTCTGTGTTTTCTTTAGGTTTATTATGGGCACATTGTGAAACCTAGTGCGCAGCCTTTTTACCCTTGTAATTGATGTCACTGTTACATTTACACTTTTTCTTTGCAGACTTTTTAACAGGCTTACCACCATCTTTTGGATATGAATCAGGCAGGGTGTCAGGTTGGGTAGTATCCGGGTAGGTCGAGGGTTTAACAGAGGGAAAGAACGAAGGAGGGGGAATGACAAGCTCGGCAAGGGTTTCTATAACAACGGACTTGTCAACTTGTCCTATTTCAGTACCAGCAAAACCATTCCTTAACAGGAAGGCGTCCCAACAATCGCCATTTAACTTCAACTGATGAACCACAATAATTTTAATCAAACAGTGGTGGAACAAGATGGAGTCGGCTTTCTCCCTTTTAAAACGCTTTGCCATTTTGTATAAACTCCGAAGGAGAAAATATGGCATGTTTAAGGGAAAATTGATAAAACTCATGAGCAACCACAAGTGGTATAAGAAAACCAAACCATATCTACCCTCACAGGTAATGAAGTACTTGACAATAGCTAATAAATCATGCCATCTAGGTTTTAGAGCTGTAACGAGCATACCTTTGCCACAACTGTTAATCTTCCTTGAGGTAAACAATAGTGACCAGGGAACTTCATCAACCTTTGAGTTTTTAAACCATTTTTGTCCCACAGTTGGCAGACCAGTGGCTGAGCTAATGAAATCTTCATTCAACTCAAGCTGGACATCTCCAATTTTGGCTCTGCAACCATCGAATGTTAGCGCGAATTGTTGAGCAACTGGCAGGTTAAAACCCTTGAACTTCTCAACAAAGACCCACCAACCATTCCTCTCTAAGTCTTCTCAGGCATTATCAAACAAAAACAAAGTTTGGACACTGTTATGTTCAATTCTCACTATAGGAGCCATTTCTATTAGCACAAAAATAACAGGGTATTCAGTGATAGGGTTTGACAGGATAGAAACAAAGCCATTTTCCCCGAGCTTCCCCAACATAATGCAAAGGCAGCTCGAAATGCAAGGGAGGAGCGTTAATGCTATGCGTGCAAGGATAGTGGTGTAGATCGAGACCATGCAAGAACATCATATCAGGTTGTACTTGGAACGACATGTTGGTGTAATGGTACATACAAATCATAACAGTTAAAAACCATTATATGCATATCCACAAAATTCGATCAAAATGTCAAGTGAATCATTGCATATCCACGATTTGACCAAATAAATCAATATGTAAAATAAACCATTGCATCAAAGATTTTATAAATCAAAACCATAACAATAGTCAAATACATAAATGGGTGGTGTTTTGATACATATGTAACCAGCGGTGTGTTTGAGGCCAAGGAGTTATAACCATGTAAACAATTATGTTCATGATAAACCAAATGAACATTAATCCTTTATGTAATCAACATGAATTCCAACTATTGGTTTTCACGCTTGCAGTCGTGAAAACGAAAATGAAAGCAGGTACGAAAAAAGCGAAGGATAATGATGTCGTTTAAAAAGTTGTGACAAGTGATGAGGGTTTAAAAACCCTGTGTAGGTAGCTTGTAAAAAGAGATAGAGATTAATATGGCTGCCAACAAGGATCCCATGAGAAGCTTCACCCACTCTGTTATGGTCCATAAACTATCACTAAGTCCATGGGGGATAATGCTTTGGATCTCAACATTCCTCCTTTCCTTGTCTTGCACCCAGTGTTCAATGTGGATCTCCTTCACCCTTATTTCCCACCATTATTGGACACCTCAGAAGTAACAGAACAACTGACACCAATAGAGCTCAACCTTGACTGCATACAATAGGCATCCAATGATCATATTGTGGACAAATAGATCAAGGGAACTCAACAACAAAGGATCCATCTTTATTGAGTTGTCAAAGTAGGGTAGCTCCTGCACCAAGGAAAGTGGCTCACCTGGGGCCAAGTTCAACAGAAATTTATTCATCTGATGGGGGAAATAAAATCAATGGATACCATTGCTTCCTAAGGAGGGAGTATTGATCCATATGGATATCGGTGACCACCCACCTTTTCCAACTGGCTCAAAACAACTTTCTGACAATTTGGCAATGTACTATTTTTAGCAGTTTTAATGATGGCCAAAGGAATTATTGATCCCCCAAAATTAATCTCATCAATGATACCTTTCCATGGGCTATCACATGCCTAAAACAGAGATCGTATGAAAAAGTTATGACCTTGGGAAGTTGATGTACTAACTTACCCAAATGGGGCCCACATGACTTTTGGCGCTTCATCTCCTAGGGTTAGTTTTTTAGATGTCTAGGGTTTTTGGCATTCTTGTTTATTGTAAAATTTCCTTCAGATCCTCATTTTAATATTCTTCTTGTGAATGTGTGCATCCGTCACATCTCTTCCCAGAGATAAGCCGCCACCATTCCAGTAAGCTTGTTTCCACTGCATTTTACAGTTTGAGCTTATTTCGTTATTGAATAGAAAACCAATTTTACTATATCTCTATTATTTTATGTTAAGCACCTGTTAATAATCTGTATTCATTTCATTCTACCCATAAAATCCAGATCATATAGACTAGACAAATATTTACAGGACAAAGGGTTCAAGAAAGGTATTATTGACAGTAATCTATACATTAAGTCTGACGGTGATGATTTATTAGTTGTTTTGGTTTATTTATATGAAATTATTTTTGGATGTACTAATTACCCTTTTGTTCAGTGGTTTTCTAATTCTATGCAAATTGAGTTTGAGATGTCCATGATAGGAGATCTGTCATATTTTCTTGGTTTTCAAATCAATCAGAGTTTTGCAAGGTTATTTATATCTCAAAAAAATTATTTGAAAGAGATGTTGAAGAAGCTTCAGATGGAAGATTCCTCTCTTGTTAGTACACCTATGGTGTCTGGTTGCAAGCTCAGTAAAGATGATATTTCACCTTATGTTGATCAAAGAACATATCGAGCAATGATAGGTAGTCTTTTCTACATCACAACATCTTGCCCTGATATAATGCAAGTTGTTGAAATGGTAGGTCGTTATCAGTATGCTCCTAAAAAATTTCATTTAGTAGTTTTCAATAGGATATTCAAATATTTGAAGGGTACACTGACTTATGGTCTTTGGTATCCTAGAAATCAAAATTGTCAATTAATTGCATATTCAAATGTTGATTGGGAAAATTGTTTGGATGAGAGAAAGAGAACTAGTGGAGGTGCATTCTTCTTAGGTGATTCTTTAGTATCATGGATTAGTAAGAAATAAGGATATATCTCTTTATCAACTACAGAGGTAGAGTACATTGTTGTTGCTACTTGCTTCACTCAGATATTATGGATGATACAAACTCTTGTAGATTTGAAGGTAATTGTAACATCCCGCTCTGGCGCACTGAGACCACTTATTCTTTGAGGACACTTGCTCGCAAGTGATCTGGACCCTTTTTGATGTTGGACCTTATATATCTGATTATGATGTG
>JASDQU010034135.1:0-14499 GCA_032191745.1 Picea mariana | reverse complement strand
GATTTTGTCATTAAAAGGGTGCTAGGACCGTTCCGAGGATCTCTTGTCGTGACTTGGTGCTAGGACCGTGGGCTCAACTTCAAAGGCATATTCACATTTCACGTTTCGACATTTCTTAATGTAGTGGAAAGACCCCTCTGCTACTTGAAGTTCTGGTAGCCGAAATTACGACCAGGCTTGATCATGCGTCGCGTGGCACCGCTGGGTCAGATAGATGGGATGATTTCGACACTTTTGCTTGGACTTTCCTGAAAGGCCCCACTTCCACTTTGTTTAAGCACCATCTTCTCATAGAACCATGGGATTTGACCATGGGCCAAGCTCTCAGGGCTATCGCATTTCATGAATCGACAATGGGGAGGACTCAAATCCTTGTCTTTCAAGGTCCCGGTTGCCGAAATAGTGATCGGGATTAATCATGCACCACATGTCCCCTCTTAATCGGATGACCCTGATGACTTCTAGCTACATGAGCGTTGTTCTCTGAGCTAAACCTCGCACAACTTTGCTGATCGTGAATTCCCGATGAGTGTTGATCTGCCATGTCGATGGATCCTTGTCGTTGAAAGACAATATTTACCCACTCGCTTGATTTTAAGCCCGAAATGGACTTTTTTGGGTGCTGCGCATTGTGCTCATGGATGCGGCCTTGAATAAACTTGTTTTGATGGGTGTTAGAACCCCATTTCCTCATGCTTTACAAAACAGGTATGAATCCGAAGAGAATCACCCCCCTTTACAAGAATAAGTTCTAACACGTACTAATGTTAATGTCAGTAGTACATATGTTGACTCATCCCCTGTTGAATGGGCTAGGTTGACCAAACTTTGACCGCAAATATATTTCGATTCGTAACTCCATTTGACGAGCTATTTGCACCATTGGAAATCTTGTGATGCGCTCTTCATGGTGATTTCACTTTCAATGAGTTTTGAGAACTTTCAATGACTTTTGAGAAATTTCAATTTTTTCCCTTTCTCTGTCTATTGAGGTCATTTTGAGCTTCCTGAGTTACTTCTGCGAGTCTTGAGTTGTTCTTAGTCTTCTCTGGATCCTTTTTGGATCAATAGAATAGGTTGCACGCATTTGAGAAATGGGCCATAGACTTTATGGGGCCAATCAACCCACAGTCAAGAATACCAGAGGAAAGTTACATCATCTATGCGACATATTATTTGACAATGTGGGAAAAATTAACACTAGTTATAGATTACATGACAGAGACTTCTGTGTGGTTTCTATTCGAAAATGTAGTCACAAGGTTCAGATTTCTGCACATATTACTCAATGATCAAGGTACACACTTTCTGAACTAACAATTGCAACATTGATTGAGGAGTTCCAGATTCATCATCAAAAGAGTACCCCATATCACCCTTAGGAAAATGGAACAGTGGAAGCTTTTAATAAGATCTTGGATAATTTCTTGATAAATATTTGTAATGTAGGGAGAGACAATTGAGACTTAATATTTGATGTAGTATTATGGGCTTATAGGACTATAGGTAAGAATTTGATTGGACAAACAACTTTCAGGTTGGTCTATGGGAAAGAAGCAGTAATGCCAATGGAGTTTATTTTTCCTAGCTTGCACATTGCAACAATCACTGAGCTATCAGACATTTGCGCAATAGAGGATAAATTGACACAATTAGTACAACTTGAGGAAGAGTTATTCATCCCAGGATTCCATCATAAGGTTCAAAAACCAAGAGAGAAGGATTGGCATGATCGACACATTAAAAAAAAAAGTTTCAAGTAGGAGATTTGGTATTACTCTATGACAACAAGTTTATGCAACATCCAAGAAAGTTTAGAATGCACTGGTTAGGACCCTATGTGATTCAAAAATTAATAGATATAAGTGTTGTGCAGTTGGAAACTTTGAATGGAGAAATTTTTGAAGGAATGGTGAATGGAAGCTAGCTAAAACTCTTTAGAGACAACCGACAGTGTGCCCAGTAATATTTGATGTGCCATAACACGTGTATTATAGTAGTTGTACCATAGTAAGCAAGAAAAATAAGGAAAAATAAATAAAAAAGTAGAAAAAGGAAGAAAATCAAATAAAAAGTAGTTACAGGAAAAGGAGTTTTCGAGTACCAAGGCATAAGAACTTTTGCAAACAGAATGGTCATCATGCATTAGAATGGAACTACATCAATTCACAAAAAAAAATGCATAGACGAGACAGACTGTGAAGCACATAGATAAAACAACAAAGAACCAGTGTGCAATTTGGTAATGACAAGAACATTAAAGCATTAAAGAACTGGTTATAAAGTGAGAGTGACAGGTCATAAAAGTGTCATATAAGTCTTAAATGATAAAATACCTTAGAAATCTTGACATATCGACAGTACGAGGGGAAAATCACATGAMAAATTTGGTAATCAATATGAAATTATGGAAGAACTCATCAACCACGGTAGTAGATTGGATAAGTTAGTAAAGATGGAATAAGACAGGTGTGGTTGGTAAGAAAGAATAAAAAAAACAACATATCATTAAGTGGAAATAATTGTGGCATACAAGTGGGAGYGAACATAGTGAACCAAAGAGACTTGGAGAACATATTCGAGCTATAGATACCAGAGAACAGACACAAYGATAGTTAAGGAACTTGTCACCCAAGATGAATGCGGAAAGATCCACTAGCAATATCATCGGTCCCACCTGGGGTGAGTAGGGAAGGAGATATGTTTGGAAAAATTGTTGGCCTCACATTTTTGGATCATGACAATACCGATGAACAAGCATTCCCAAAGTTGGATAGGAAAAAATACTTGTGCGCTAAGAGCGTATAAGGTATAGGAGCTCGCATCACTTTCAACATAAATTTTCATGCAGATTTAAACATAGGAGGTAACAAGGTTGGGGGTTATAAATGCTCCATGCCAGTAAATGAGGAGGAAAATGATCATGATCCCACTGAAAAAGAGGTTTCTTAGAAATTGGCCTCGTATATGGTGCCCAGGGACTTTCCAAGGGATGTAGGCGAGTAGGAGAATGGTATTGGGCTCAAGAAACCTCAATGGATTATCGACAGAGAAGATGATTATAGGAAGAGGAGGATTAAAAAAATTATTTATCCCGATAGAAATGATTCCTTCGCCATAGGAAACATGACCCCCCATTTCACTGTCTAGAATTAGGTCAATATCATGTGGGAAGTGTCCTTTAGGAGGGAGAAGGAAGAAACTCTAAGGTTTATTGTGAATAAGCACATGAAAAATTGAACAAGGAACATGGGGAGAAGGCCAGGAAAGTGTTAAAGGAAAAGGATGAAACCGAGAGCATGGTGTAGAAGACACAAGTAGCCATCCAAAAATTATACAAGGAAGTATCGAAAGGCCCCATAGTAGTAGAAGCTACTATGGAGGAATAAGTACTAAATATTGGTGAAGTCATTAAGGGATTCCAATCACAAATAGAAGACTTAAAACTATGGAGCATGCCATGATCACCACCGGAAGTGCACGAAGGCAAAGAGAGAATGGAAACCATAGAAGTTGCACATATTAAGAAGATAGATGATGAATGTGCAAAACTCTGTGAGGAGAATGCATAGGTGTGTAAAAAATTGATAGAAGACCCATAGATGAAGGTCGTAGAGGCCAAGCTAAGAGAAGTGCAATAATAGGCACATAAGGTATCAGAAAGGGTGGTTACACTGCCACCAATGGAGTGTATGTCAGCTATTTTTAGCTCAGTGCCAGGCACATGTAGAAGTAGAGAGAATGAGGGATTAGAAAACAATCCTTCAACTAAGATTGAGACCATTGCAAGAAGTAGTGAGGGTCATTAGATAATTGTCCACGGTGCAGGGTAAGGTAAAGCATGCAATGATTGAATCAAAGGAAAAAATTACAATCTTGACTGCACAGGGAGCATAGGAGATAGAAACAACAGAGGCCACAATCATCAAAGAGGTGGAGGTAGCAAAGGATTCCTCTCAAAACTTCATTTCAGCATGGAAGAGTAGGAAACAAGTCTGAGTGGCTCGGGATGAGCCATAGGTGAGTGTTGGGGGCCTATTGGACATGCAGTTTTGGAAACATTTTTGTAGTTTTTGATACATTTTTGGGGAAAAATACTAAGTAAAGGAAAAGTGCATGGAAAAAAAAGAAAATCTAGAGAGTGCACAACTGAGGTGCATCCAGGAGGATAGTGCATAGAAGGAGGAAAGTGCGTAGAAATAAGACAGTGAACAGATGGAACAATAAAACCGAGAAAGAATAAAGAAAGAGAATAAAGCATGACAAAAGGATGACAACCTGACATTCCTAAAATAGAGGAAAAACATAAAAGTGCATGCAGATTGAAAAGAAAAAGAAAGCAACGAAACAACTAGTTAACTGAGTTGGCCATGCATTTGTAATGGGGTATTTTTTGGATGAACAGATGAGGCTTTTTATCCCTAGATTTATGTTTAAATATGTAAGTGGTTGGGAGATTAGGGGTTCAATTTGGTTATGCTCTGTTAAGCTCTGTTCAGTTCCATGTAAATAGCTATGTGTTTATGTTCTGTCCTGTTCTATTCTATTCAATATTGAGTTCTAGAGTTCTTGAATTTAGTAGTCAGCGGATGAGAAGAATGAATAAAAGAATGATAAAGAGATGTTACAAAATCTTGTGTTGTCTATCTTTCTATGTTTTCTTATGAATTCTATTTGTATGCATCATAGAATAGATTTGTCTTATGGGTTAATTATGGTGCAATGTTCATAACTGTTACAAAAATAAAGATTATCTGAATCTGGACTATGCCGATATTAGGAATCTGAATCCTAAGTAAGTTAACACATAATAGAACATAATTATGTGCATAGATGAAATAGGAAATAATGAATTGAATGTTTTCCTCCCATTCCCTTACTAGTGTAGAAGCCTAGTTCTCGTAGCCCAAATAGATAACTCGGGTGAGACTTCATCTGTAAATGCAGGTGATGCCTAAAGGGTCAATGTCTGGTTGGTTTTCTTGGTCATATATGAATCGAACCTTGGGTCTTACAACCGGCACACAAAAGTTCCAACACCCATTTTGAAAATATTTGGCCAAGCTTCTTTGATCGAAATGCTTCTTGATGACCTGATGTATTTGTATCATTTTATTTAATGCTTCATTTGTTTGTTCTTATAATTTCATGAACTGGTCATATCTTATTTGAAAAGGAGAGACTTCTTCTGAATCTTCAATGTTCATAGTGTATGTTAGAGCATTCAATTCTAGGTGAATGGGAATTTTGGATTCTTTTCCATACACCACTATATATGGTGGTGATCCAGTGATATCCTTTGGTGTAAGTCAGTTGGACCATACAATATCAATTAGTTTTGTATGCCAATTCCTCTGATTCACCACAATTGTTATTTTTAGGATTTTGATCAAAGTTTTATTTGTTGACTTTTCCAAACCATTTCATTGGGGATAATAGTTTGATGATTACCCCATGTTGATACCGAATTCCCCACAAAATTCAGTGAAATTTGATCCAATGAATATTAACCCATTTTCAATTAGAAATTTCTCTGGCACTTCGAATCTTGACAAAATATTTTCCTTAAGGAAATTGATGATCTCTTCAATTTTTATTTTTTTTTGAGAGTTGCAACTTCTTTCCACTTAGTGAAATAATCATTTGAAGTAAGGATGTATGAATGATCCTTGTTGGACTTTAGATTGATGGGTCCAATGACATCTAGTCCCCTATGTGTGAATGGTTCTTCAACTATTACAGGATGTAAGGGCATTGATTCTCTTTTCATTTTTCTAGAGAATTTTTGGCAAGATATGCATTTTCAAATCATAAAATATAAATATTTGAAAATAGTAGGCCAATAATATCCATCTCTCATAATTCTATGTGCAGTATTTGTCGGTGAAAAATGTCCACCACAAAAACCTTCATGAAATTCTTTAAGAACCTTTTGAGATTTTGTTGAATCAATACATCTCAACAACATTCCATCAAAATTTATGTGAAACAAGACTTCAAAAACCATCACACATTTATTTTCTTTTATTTTCAATGCCCTTCTATCTTTCAAAGACATGTCATTTGGAAACTAACCAGATTTGAGATAAAATATTATATATTTGTACCATTCTATTGTATATGACAAATACTGTGTTGAAATAGAAATATCTCTATTTACTGCCTCAATCCATGTCATCCATTTAAATAGCCCTTTTCCTATGACTACTTTTATTGGCTTGATCTCAATGTCATATTCTTGAATCTTGGGAGGCAAATTTTCCCATTTTCCTTCTCTCAACTGTTGATTTAGCATCATATTCACTGGGGAGGTTAGGACATAGGCTATCACATGAGATGAAATAATATAAGTCCTTAAATGTTCCACTACATTGACCAAGGAGAGAGATTGCTTCTCTATCTCCGAATATTTCAATTCATAATCATGCAGAGTATTACTCATGAAACGTATTGGAAATTATTCTCCTGTGAGATTTAATTGTGTAAGTATCAAGGCAATGGTTTCATCTAAATCAAAATAAAATATTATAAAACCTTGATCAAAATTAGGACTGACAAGTACGAGAGAGGTGGTGATTTGATGCTTAATCCTGGTTAATGCTACATGAATCTCCTGAGTCTAGTCAAACTTTTGATCTTTTATCAATAGCATATTAATATGATTAACAAAATTTTCATAATATGGTACACATCTCCACACAAAGCTTATATTTCCAAAGAAATATTGGAATCCCTTTTTATATATTGGGAGATTCAATTCGTTTATTTCCTTAATTCTTTTTGGATCAATATAGATGCCCTCCTTACTTACTATGTGTCCCAACAATTTTCCCTTTGATACAACAAATAGACAATTCTTTGGATTCAAGGATATACCATACAATCTACAATGCTCAAATACTTCCCTAAAATTTTTAATGTGTTCTTCTCTAATATTTCAGTGAATGGTCAAGCCATATTGATAATCAACCATGAACTTTCCAATCAAATATTTAAATACATGATCCATTTCTCATTGAAAAGTTTCTCCAACATTATTTATCCCAAAAGGCACGTGAATACATGCATATGTCTCCCAAGGTGTGTCAAAAGTAGTTTTTGGTATGTCTTCTTCATCAACCAATACTTGGTTGTATCCAAAAAAACCATGAAGCATGGACATCAATGCTGAACCAGTCACTTGTTGTAGCAACATCTCCATATTTGGGAGTGGATAATTTTCTTTGATGATTACTCTTTTTAAATCTATGAAATCAACACAGAGGAAAATTTCTCTACTCTTCTTCTTGATTATTACTGGATTCAACAACCATTTTGAATGTCTTATGGAAAAAAATATTCCAACCTTTTTAAATTTGTCCAACTCGATCTTTACCAAGGGCTTCAATTTGGGATTGATTACTCTTAATTTTTCCTTTATAGGATTTGATCCTTGTTTTAGGGGTATGATGTGCTGAAATATGGACTTATCGTATTATTTTAGATCATCATAGGTCTAAGAAAAAACATTACAAAAATATTTAAAAAATGAATTATATTGATCAATTTCTTGTTGTGTGTAGCTAGTGCCAAGATTTACATATTTTGGAAAGTCATGAGTGCCAATGTTTATCTTTTGTGTTTCTTGCACCTTCCTAACAAGTGTCTCTTCCTTTGTATCATGAATTTTTATTTGATAATCTCTTGTGAAAAGAGATTCAAACCCAATATAATCTTTCGAAATAGACACATGATTCTGATCATTCATGGTTTCAGAATTATCATTCGAATCAACAATAAAATCAACCAACTGTTCATCATTGTCAAAAAATTGCAAATATTATTGGTTGTAAGTAATTGAAGGATTGAATATTCTCTTTACACATAATGTATTTTTATTCTGGGAGTCATTTGGATTAAAAATAGATGCAACAACTGCCAGTGAGTCAACCTTCTGATTTTTTTCCTTGGGATGAAAGAGATGTAAAAATAATTAAAAGAGTCCATAAGCACATTCACTCTCTTTGCATAATACTTAAAATTCTCTTTATTTATCTGATATTTCTTCTTAATATGATTTATGACTAATTCAGAGTCACCACTCACTATCAAATTTTCAACATTCATTTGTAGAGAGAGATTCATCCCTTGTATTAGTGCCTCATATTCAACCTCATTATTTGTACATGGGAATTCAAGTATGATGGCATGAGGAAATTTGATTGACCGCAGACTCTTAAAAACAATCCTCACAGCACTTCCAGATTTGGAGTAGGCGCCATCAAAAGATATCTTCTAGAAACCTTGAAATGAATTTCCTTCTTCTTTCTTTTGAGGGATGATTTTCTCAAGACTTAGGAGAACAAAATTTCCAATTTATACATCAATCTAATTTTATATCATTTCATTTTATTTATTTCTAAAGGATATTGTATTTTTGGCTTCTCTAGAAATTCTAGCCATGGTTTTGTCTTTGTTTTGCAACATCATGCAGCTACCATCGTTCACTATGCATCCTCCAATCATTGAGGAACAATCTCTTCCCAGGACAACTTTGTATGTTGGAGGAAAATATAATATTATGATGGTAAATACTATTGTGACGTGTGTTGTTGCAATTATCCATGCAAAACAAAATATTAATATCTCCATAAGCTGGGACCTTTCTCAAATCAATTGCATAAATGTTTTCTCCAGTTTAATAATATTTAGTGCATCCCATTCCAAGTGCCTCCATGACTGATAGGGGTATAATATTATTGTTTTCTCCACTATCTATTAAACATTTATGCAATACAACATCATGGTTCTTTATAGTTATATAAAATTGTGGAAATTCTCCCCTTGGCTTGATTGATGTAGAATTTTATGGTTTCTTGGAATTAGTAACAACAACTTCTATTCTATTGCTTGTCTCATAAAGAATATTTAAAATATTTTCTCTTTATTGTGGAATTTTAACCACTTCCACGAATGACAAAGTGATTCTTAGCTTGTTTAGGTCATCAATCACTTTATAGGTCATTGTTTTGGATTTTTTTCTTGATTAATAACTATTTGTTGATTTTCTATCTCTACAGGATTTGTTTTTGTCTTCTCTTTTTCTTTTTCCACAACTTATTTTCATTTGAATATATTGGATTGTGCTCTCATTTGGACAACATTTTCTTGAGGAATATATACTTATTCTTGTTCATCAAAAATATAAAAGGATGACTCCCTTTCATTCATTTGAATTGATTCAAGAATCTCATCTTGAATTTCATCGACCTCTTGATTATAATTCTCAAGATTTCCTTCTTAAAGCATTTCCTCCATTATAACAACATTAGGGTTTGGAATTATAGGTGCCCTCTCCCTATGCTCTACTCTTCATATCTATCTTGTATCATTCTTTTTTCTTGGATATGATTTCTTATTTTTTCCTGAGAAGGAATTCTTGGATTTTGATTTGAAACATTTTTTTTTTTTTATCTTTTCTTAATTTTCTTAGCGCATTCTTCATCTGTCAAATTTTCTATTCATTTGAGATATTTCTAATATTTTCTTCGTTTCTTGAGTTGTGGATGGATCATATTTTATATTAGGGATGAATCCCTTAATGATTCCTCCACTAAATACTCTATTTTCAACATTCCTTGTTCCCCGATTTTCAACATTCCTTGCTCCTCGATTTTCAACATTCCTCAAGGTTTATTCTCCTTAATTTAGTATAGCAAGAGTATCCATTTTCCTTTTAACTTTCACAATGATAATTTCAGGATCAACATTTTTTTATATCATAATTTATTCCATCTCCATGGATTTATGCATACCACTATCTAAGTCATCTATTTGTGAGGACCTGATAGCAAATTTTAAATTTGAGCACATTTCATTCTTATAACATCTAACTATAAATGGAGTGTTCGATTTTTCCTCTTATGGAATATGATTTAATGTCTTGAAAAATATTAAGTTAAAATCTATGATCCTTTCAAACTTGTTCAAATGAATTTGAGTGAATTGCATGAGCAATGTATGGTATGCAACTGGGGTGCATATATGGTCATGAACATATTCTCCAAATTGTTGAATTATGAAATTGATTGGGATGGAAGAGACATATACCATTCATAAGCTAGGCCCGTGAACGTATGAAGAAAAATTATGACCATTACATCAACATGTTATACTAAATAGATCTCACATATATTAAAAAACATATGCATATGTCTCTTTGGATCCATTACTCCATCTCCTAAAAATAGTGGTAAAATTCCTTGTGGAAGAGTTGGTAATGGATTTTCTTCCACTTGAAGATTGAGTGGGCTATTTCTAACCCTTCTTTATGGAATTATTTATCTTTCATTTCTCTCTTCAAGATTATCGAGGACCTAATTCATTTCTTTTCTATCACCCAATATTAGAGTTCTTCTTGTCTTGGTGGTGGAACTTTCACCAACTTCTGGAATTTGAAGTTGTTTTCTCTTGCTTCTTGTTATTGGGTCATTATATGATTTCAAATTCTTCTTTAATTTATATCCCTTATTATTTGTCTTCTTGCAATTTCTCTTTATTCTTCGTGGGAGAGGGTTTCCCATAATATTTTAATCTCTTCTTAGTTTCCTGCTATTTATAACACCAAATTGTACAATTGATGTAGAACGCTTGTTTTATTTCCAAAACCAACTTGTAATTGGGGTTGGTTTGGTTGAGGTTAATTCATGGGGATTATGGTCTGTGAAACCATCCTTTTTTTCCTCCCTAGTATGGTCGCCAAAAATGTTGATGTTTATATTGGTCAATATCCAATCAAAAACCTCACGGGGCTATGAATCCCCTTGCATTTTTACAGAGGTGGTACTCTTCTGTATTTTCTTAAAGATAAATCTTGAATATCCTCGGACTGAAAAAATTAAAATAGGGGAATACTAAATAGAAAACCCCAATCTTTATCACTCAATGAAAATCTAAAATATTAGAGATTGAAAAATAATATACATTCATAAAAGAATTCCTGTGAAGAGGACCATGAATTTTCACAAATTTAAATATAATATATGCAGAAATATTATATAGAAATAAATAACAATTACAGGAAAAATAATACGATTCTCACATCCATCATAGTATCATAATTTTGATTACATTCATGGTAAAAAAGTATAAAGTCCTACAATTAAGATAACTTTAAAATAGTTTTTTCATTCAAAACATGAAAGAATATGATAGGAAAATTTTAAATATCTTATGCTCAAAAGTTAGAGTTCAAGATATCATTAAAGTTTAACCCCAAAATAGTTCTTTGGTATTTTCAAAAATAATAATAGTCTTTAATAGTCTAAAAATAAAAATGCATTCATCTAGAATGGTCTGGGATTGGGCTCCCGTGGACCATAAAATGAAAATGGAATAAGGTTGAACTATGATGGATCCCCCTCCCATTAGATTTCCGATTTTMCTTTTGTATTCTCCTTTGTTGTAGTTACATGACCAATACCAACTACCTCTGCTTGATCTTCTTCAATTATATTTATTAAAGGTTKCTTTAACCAATTTTCAATGTATTCCCTCATAGGAGCTATAATTATCTCATGTATTACTCTAATATCAAATAATGTACCTTTCAATTCTGTAAAATCAATTGAAAGTTGGTGAAAGTATCTTCAATATCTTCATTTTTATTAACACAATTCAGTAACCAACTTTCCACTTCTATCTCTGTATACTTGGTCAAACTATTAAAATTTTCTACTGATACACATTTAAATATATCTAAGTGTTCTTCAAATTTCTCTTCTGTCATAAAAATAGAATTTAAAAGTAATTTTAGGTCTTGAACTGTTAATGTTTTATGCCATTATCATAGTTCTTTGTATTTCATTAGATAAGAGCATAATAAGAACAAGATCACTGAGAAATACACATTCACAAGAGACACAACATTTATCCTGGGAAACCCTCTAGGGGAATAAAACCCAGCAAAAAACTTCCTTATCATAAATGGATTATACAATGTTCAACAGATAACTCAAACCAATACAGAAAAGTCCTCCTCAAGTGATGCGCCACCCTTCTTCTCCTCTCTCCAACTTGTAATTGTAGCTTGCCTCATAAGAGAATGAGCAAGTGAAGTGTGTCTAAGAAGTGAGGCGCTAGCCTCTTATTTATATCAATTTGGCATGTGTGAAGAGTCACCATCTGGCAGGGCCGACCTCTCACTATGGGTGGGTAAACCCACCTTTATTTAATTATGGCCCTTTCATTATAACTGTTGGGGCCGACTTCTTATTCTGCACTTTGTAATTGTCCGATGACCAATCCGCAAAAGGGGATTTGGTCCTTATACAATTACCGACATGATTAATCCTCAATGAGGATTAATCTAATAACAATAATAATAATAATGACCTGATTAATCCACAATGGGGATTTAATCCAATAACAAAATAATAATAATGATTAATCCACAATGGGGATTTAATCCAATAATAAGAATGCTCTTCGTAGTTACATTATTTCAACACCCCCCCTTAACAAGAAGGGTATTCTTCATCAGCATCAGGCGAGAGAGGTATGCATCATTAGTGGCATCTGGAGGACAGTATCGTCAATATCATCTTGAAAAATTGTCTAGCACATTTATGAGTCATCGAAAGTTTTCTTCATCAGCAGCATCATCATTCTCAAAAGAATTCTATCATCATCTGCATCAAATATGTATCAGTAAAAATGATACCTCATCACAGCATAAGGTTGTCACATCACAAAACTACACTAGCTCAATGTCACAGTGGTTAAGTTGGTAGCTCAGTGTCAATCACATCTTTCTTTACGTCTAAAAACTAGGTCAAAATCAAGTAATATCATCATCTCGCTTTACGTCTAACAACTAGGTCAGAAGCGAGGAATCACAATGTCATGCTTTACGTCTAACAACTAGGTCGAAAGAATGACTCATCTTGATTTACGTCTAATAGCTAGGTCAGAAGCAAGGAATACATCAATATCTCGCTTTACGTCTAACAACGAGGTCAAAAGCGAGGAATCATCGACGTTATGCTTTATGTCTGACAACTAGGTCAGAAGCATAACTAATCTTTCTTTACATCTAACAATGAGGTAAGAAGCAAGGAACACATGGCATCATGCTTTACGTCTAACAACGAGGTCAGAAGCATGACTCAACTTGCTTTACATCTAACAACTAGGTCAGAAGCAAGGAATCAACGACGTTATGCTTTACGTCTAACAACTAGGTCAGAAGCATAAATCATATTGCTTTACGTCTAACAATGAGGTCAGAAGCAAGGATCACACAATGTCATGCTTTACATCTAACAGTAAGGTCAGAAGCATGACTCATCTTGCTTTATGTCTAACAACTAGGTCAGAAGCAAGGAATCAACGATGTTATGCTTTACGTCTAACAACTAGGTCAGAAGCATAACACATCTTGCTTTACATCTAACAATGAGGTCAGAATCAAGGATCACATCTACTCCCCCTTTCAGGGAAGTTCCTTTTGGAAAATACCAAGATTATCTCGAAAGTGTTCAAACTTTACACGAGATAGAGGCTTAGTCATCACATCAGAAACTTGTTCATCCATGCTAATGTATTGGAGCTTCAAGGCTCCTCTCTGTACCATGTCGCGGATGAAATGATAACGGATCTCTATGTGCTTCGACCTATCATGGAACACAGGATTCTCTATCATTTTAATACAGCTTTGATTGTCACATAGAATCACGGTTGCTCTCATCTCCAAATCAAATAGGCATGTTAGCAACTTTCGAAGCCATATAGCTTTGCAGCTAGCAGAACATGCGGCAATGTACTATGCTTCCGCTATGCTGAGAGAAATAATGGATTGCTTCCTACTTTGCCACAAGATCATAGCTGATCCCAAACTGAAAAAACATCCGAAAGTGCTTTTTCTGTCAGCAACGCTTCCTGCCCAATCTGCATCAGTATATCCACTTAGTGTGAATTCATGATCTCCATCATAGCTGAGACCATAAGCTATTGTACCCTTAAGGTACCTCATCACATGTTTTGCAGCCACTAAATGAACACGTCTGGGCTCCACCAAAAACTGACTCAAGGTGTTCACTGCAAAATAGATGTTTGGTCTAGTGTTCGTCAGGTACATCAACGATCCAATAATCTATCTGTATAGAGTGGCATCTATCAAATTTGATGAAGTATCGACCAACAACTTCAGCTTTGCTTTCATGGGTGTATTCATGGACGTACATTTGAGCATGTTGAATCTCTTCAGGATTTCGACTGTGTACTTCCCCTAGTTAAGGAAGATTCTTTTCAGACTCTTCCATACCTCAAGACCTAAGAAGTAATGCATTAGGCCAAGGTATTTCATTTCAAATTCAGCGGCAAGTCTCTGTTTACATTCAACGATGAGATTTTCTTATCCAGTTAAGAATAAGTCATCCACATACAGTAATAGTATTACTGGTTCATTATCCATAATCTTGAAGTAGAGATTTGATTCTTCTTTACTCTTGGTAAATCCTA
>JASDQU010034133.1:15074-26876 GCA_032191745.1 Picea mariana | reverse complement strand
TATGGAAGCAGACGCATGGCACTAGATATGGAATTCTGGGTACGGAGCGCTCCAGAGGATAGCAGAGGGTGAAAGTGCCGAAGTCTCGAAGGAAATATTGATTGTTGATCTAGGAGGAGGTCGAAGGACCATTGATTTTGTTGAGGAGGCCAAAGTCCTGAAGCGAGAGCAGAACCGTCGATTGAAGAGGACGTGTGGAAGATGATCTGCCATTTCAAAGAAATCTCTCCGGAAGAAACGAGAATTTGAGAATTGAAATTCCCGAAGTTCGTACTCGCGGAGGATATTATGGCCATAGATTAAGGGGGACAAGTGTCTATAGATCTTCCACTCTAGAATATTTTCATATGGGAAAAGCAAAGTTTGAGAGTTGAAACTCCTGAAAGCCGGAAAGTCGGAATCAGACACAATCGTTGATCTGAACGGGAGCTACGTGTCGACAGATCGTGGAGATCTGGAATCACACATTTGCATAAGGACACAGCCCAAGGACACATGCAAAGAAGGGGCTTAGCAAAAGGATCTTGAGGAGCGTGAGAAATTGAGATTTTCGAAGGCCGAAAACCCGAAGTAAATTAGGGTCATCGATCTGAGAAGGGAAATAAACGGTAGGAAATCATTGCAGGGAGCAGAGGAGAAATTGGTGAATGCACTAGTTCACAGTCTGCAATGCGCTGGAGTCGTTGATCTCATTGGGGCAGGAGATCAACGGGTACGATCAAAAGGAGATCGGGTGAGCAGTTTCAGATTGCAGGGACAGGGCTCTTTCGTAAAGGATGAGCACAGTGGCGGCCCGCAATTGTTGTGAACTGTATATCAACGGGGAAGATTGATAAAGGTAGAATCATGACCATAGAAACCAAGCGGATCTAACAGGACCTGCACAAAGAAGATAAGGGGACCTGTGTAAGATTAATAAGGATCTAGCAAAGGCCCAAAGAGTCAATTCGACTCAGTAGAAAGAAAGATCCTAGACTGGGAGGTCCCAGAACCCCAGAAGGGTAAGGGGCTGCATCATACTTATTCTGAGGTTTTTATGCTATTTTGGATATTTGGTTCTTAACATTTGGTATCAGAGCCAGACAATCCTCGAGACTGGCTTCTTCAAAACAAGTCTTCTTGGAATTTTTTCTAATTTTTTTTTTTTTTATGGAAGGTTTAGGTATATGAAATTTATATGGTGTAGAGGAGACATATATATCTAACTTAGGTCCAAATTTCATATCTTGTTTCGCTATATTTTTGGAGATACATTATGTCCAAGTTAGGGTTTTTGACTAGTCCTGAAACTAGTATGAAACAGGTCTGCTTGGAATTTTCGCTCCCAATTTTTTTTGGCTTGGTTTAAGGTTCTAAAATTTTTACAATACGAAGGAGGAATAGTGAACTACCATGTGTTCAAATTTCATCCCTTGATTCACTGTACGCTAAAAGTTATTCTCTAAGGAAATTAGGGTTTTTGGTTGGTCCATAATTCAGTCTAAAACATGTGTTATTGGGAAAACTGTTATATATGAAGCTACAAACCTTTAAATTGAGTGAGACCTACTCCATTAGTTAGAGTACAGACTGAAGTTTTATTTTTGCAAATTTCACGTTATGAAGTGAAGACAGTGGAATGAGGAAGACCATACAAGTTCACTCTCTTGAAAGGGAAAAACTCCACACATCTTGGGAAAATTATCATAAAATTCTCTTGGAGAATCCAATCTTGGTCTAATATATGGGTTTGGAAAGAAGACACATCAGTATACCTCAGGCCGAAAGTTTAAACTTAGAAGGGCCGAAATTTCACAACTACAATAGAAGAAAGTTCGACTAGCAGAACAGTCTCCAAATTAGGGTTTAAAATGTGCGTTTTTTTGTTTTTGAAAATTTGCATATCTTTTGACTAGATGATCCAATTGGGCGATTCATATAGTGGAATAAAGTGGGACAAAAGGAGTATCACATAAATTTGAGAGAAACTTAGGGATTTTCAGGTATAGATGAATTTTTGTATCTCTAAACATAGGATCTGTCGTTACTTGTTAGCGTTACAACCCAGAGACAACGTGGTTCTTCCACATACCTATAGTATATCAGAAGGCCCCTTTCAAACGATTGTGCATTAAAAAACACTACTACAGATTTGATCTCCCACATACCTAGCGTATATCGAGAGACCCCATAGAATCCTGAGACCAATTGAGTAAACCATTTGACCATCTTCTTGCTATAGTACACCGAGAACAACACTCAGGGAGATCACTCTCTAGTACTTGGGTAGTCAAATAGTACGACTAAGGGCATGGTCAAGCCTCCTTAGTTAGTTCCCTAATATATTGGGTCGAGTACTATTGTTGGACCATGCACATATATCAGAGAGTTATAGCACCTGACTCTCCCTTATTTGTGAGGACCTCTGCTTAAGCCAATTAGGAATTCCTACCTTGCTGTGATACTTGGCCAACATGCCACCAAAAAGGGAACTTATACACCAAATAAGCCTTCAGACAATCCTACTTGGAATATTGATGAAGGTGAAGAAATGCACAAGAACATAAATGATTTACAACATAAGGCAATAACAAAATATGAACTACAAAGGATGATGGATTCAACTAAAGCGAAGCTGGAATCGATAATGTATACTAAGATGGATGGTTTAAAAGGGGAGATCATGGAAGGGTCTAAAAAGTTTCTAATAGAGAGGACACCTAGAAGTGATAATGTATCCCATGAAATTCATGATGAGGACACAAGGACAATGAATCAATACTGGAGAAAATCCATCTTTGGGTTGAAGTACAACCACTTTCCTAATATCGATATGAGGAAGTTTGATGGAAAGGATCCAATCACATAGATACTCCAGATGGAGAAATTCTTTGATCTAGATGATGTGCCACACTCACAAAAGGTACGAATTACATATTTATATTTATAACCCAA
This sequence comes from Picea mariana, assembly GCA_032191745.1. NCBI lineage: Eukaryota > Viridiplantae > Streptophyta > Pinopsida > Pinales > Pinaceae > Picea > Picea mariana. The sequence goes on along the minus strand of JASDQU010034133.1, from coordinate 23,942 downwards.
TAAATTTGTGTGGTATCGATGGCTTTATTCCCGCAAATCACTTGTCACTTGGAAAATTTTCACGGAAGAAATGATAGCACACTCTGAAGATACAAGGAGAAATACCTTCTTCAGCCAATTGATAAATCTCAAGAAAAAGGGTTCAGTTGCGAAGCACATTGGGAACTTCCAAAGGTTGAATATAAAGGTAACGAATATTCCATATGAGCACCTAATTGATGTTTTCATAGGCACTTTAAAGAATAACATTCAACATGAGGTTCTCCTTTGGGAACCCAAATCATTGGAGAATGTGTTCAGAGTGGAAATAAATGTTGAAAGTAAAAATATGGCTATGGATACTAGAAGGACCACTCCTAACATCAGGCCTTACAGGTATCAGAAGAGTGAAATTGAGTGCGTGGTTGAAGAAATGTTAGAGACTAACTTTTTAGATCTAGCTAAAGTTCTTACTCTGCACCAATGGTAATGGTACTCAAGAAATAGGGATCATGGCATATGTGCCCAGAATAGAGAGGTCAACAATCTCACCATTAAATATAAGTTTCCCATTCTTGTCATTGATGAATTGTTAGATGAACTACATGGAAAAATCTACTTCACAAAGTTGGATCTTTGTTCAGGGTATCATCAGATTAGAATGAACGAAGTCGATATCCCAAAAACAACATTCATAACTCATGAAGGCCATTAGGAATTTTTGGTCATTCCTTTTGGCCTTACGAATGCACCTTCCACATTCCAAGGGTTGATGAATTCCATTTTCAATCCCTTCCTTCAAAAAACTGTGTTAGTATTTTTTGATTATATACTAATCTATAGCAAGTCTTGGGAAGATCATGTTCGACATGTTGACAGGGTGCTACAATGACTAAAGGAGAAACAACTATATGCCAAACCATCCAAATTTTTATTTGGGGTGAAGGAGGTAGAGTATTTGGATCATATTGTATCTCATGAAGGTGTCAAGGTAGATCCTAACAATATTAAAGCCATGATGGACTAGCCGATTCCAAAAACATTGAAGAATCTTAGAGGATTTGTGGGTTTGACAGGTTACTACTGCAAGTTTGTTTAGAAATATGAAAGAATAACAACACCTTTAATTGAATTAAATAAGACGGATGCATTTTCATGGACTCCAGAGGAAATTCAAGATTTTGAAAAACTTAAAGAGGCAATGTGCAAAGCTCCTGTCTTGACCACACCAGACTTCACAAGAACCTTTATTATGAAATGTGATGCCTCGAGAAATGGCATTGGTGTTTTTCTAATGCAAGAAGGAAGGCTTCTTTCTTTTGAAAGTCGTCCACTAAATGGAAAGGACTTACACAAACCCATTTATGAGAAGGAAATGATGGAAATACTACATGCATTGAAGCAATGGCGCCCTTACCTAATAGGTAGACACTTCAAGGTCAAAATAAATCATGATAGTCTTAAATACTTCTTGGAACAAAGACTATCTTTAGAAGAGAAACAAAAATGGGTGACCAATATGTTGGGTTATGACTTGAAATCATCTACAAAAAAGGGAAGCAAAATGTTGTGGCAGATGCACTCTCAAGAAAGGATGAAAACATTGAGGCATTTATTTGTGCTATCTCTATCATCCAACCTGATTGGATAAAAAAAGAAAGGGATGAATGAAAGAATGACGAAGAAGTGTGGACTCTCATTCAAAGGTTGCATCAAGATTCCAGTGCATTTGATATATTTACTTGGAAAAATGATTCACTATGGTACAAATATCGCTTATATTTATGTAAGAACTCCCAACTCAAACAAAATGTACTTTTGGAATTTCACACCTCTCTGGTAGGAGGGCACTCGGGATTTTTGAAAACCTATCATAGGGTCAAGAGGGAAGTTTTTTGGGATGGCCCTAAAACTGATGTTCAAAGGTTTGTGGAAGAATGTTTGGTTTTCCAACAAAATATGGTGGAAACAATTAACACCCCGGGTCTTTTACAACCATTATCGATTCCAAGTCAGCGCTGGGAGGAGGTTTCCATGGATTTCATCATACGGTTACCGAAGTCTAAAGGGAAGAGTTTCATCATGGTGATTGTTGACAGACTTACCAAGTACGCACACTTTTTTTCACTCTCTCATCGTTTCAAATCCAGTATAGTTGCTATCGCATTCATGTAGATAGCTCAAAAGCTACATGTAAGCCCAAAGATTATTGTAAATGACATAGATCCCATCTTCAATGGACATTTTTGGATAGAGTTATTTTCTTGTTTGGGTACTCAATTAGATCATAGATCATCTGATCATCCTCAATTTGATGGAAAATCTGAGATAGTGAACAAATTTCAAGAAGGCTACCTTCGTTGCTTTGTCTCTGATAAACGAACACAATGGTTCAAGTGGTTACCCTTGGAAGAATGGTGGTATAACACTTCCTTTCATATTGCAACAAAAATGACACCATTTATGGTGCTTTATGGATATCACACACCATCCATTACTTTTTCTCTAAAATAAAAATATAAGGTTCAAGCAGTGGAAGATCACATCGAGCATCAACAAAAAGTTCTCCAACTCTTAAATGACAACCTGACCATGGCATAAAATTTCATGAAACAACAAGTAGATCAACATCGTAGTGAAATAAGTTTTGAATTAGGGGATTGGGTATTTTTAAGACTACAACCATACAAACAGATGTCCCTCAAGCAAGCTAAGAAGTATAATAAATTATCACCGAAGTACTATGACCCTTATAAGGCTTTGCAAAATATTGGTGCTATGACATACAAATTGGAACTACCTGCATCTTCGAAAGTACACCCAGTTTTCCATGTTTCATGCTTAAAGAAGGTTATAGGTGACACGATCCCAGTTCAAACTATATTTCTAGAACTTGACGAGGAAGGAAAAATCATATTGGAGCCTGAAGCTATCACTGACACAAGAATTCTCCAGCTTAGGAATAAATCAATTTCAGAGTATCTCATTAAGTGGAAGAAAATACCTGTTTAGGATTCCACATGGGAAGATGAATCTTTTATACATAAGCATCTATAACTACTCAATCATTGAGGACAACACTTGTCTGAAGGGGAGGGGCATGTTAAACCGTAAATCATGGTGCATTACCCCTTGGCATATTAGATTGGTATTGTTATTTTATTTATGTCGGCTTGGGTCCATTAGTTGTAATTGTACCTCCTAGTATCCTATATATACCAAGGAGACCTTTTCATTTGGAATCATCTTGTATTTGTGAATTCATGTGATGTATAAGGAGTTTCCCTCCTCGAAGAGGCTTATTATCTAAATTTCTCTCTTTGTCAAGGTGTGGAGTACTTATTCTGAGGTATTTATGGTATTTTGGATATTTGGTTCTTAACAAAGTGTGACCTACCTCCAATTTTGTGAGTGGAAGAAAATCATTCATTTTCCAATTTTTCTACTTGTTGATCTTTAAGACTGTTGAAGTCTTGAAAACAACCTCACAATGAATAATCCTTCGACGTTTTGAAAGAGGTGGTACTCCTCTATATGAATAATATACATAATTAAAATAAAACCCAATAATGGACTAGGTTTATTTTAATAACCAAACTCTSATAAGGAAATAAAGGCTTGAGAAAGGCYGAGGCTCTATTCAAATGAATATTTACAATATCATACCAAACTTAAAAATAKTGTACAAGAYTGTAATGTAAAATAAAATATGAATCCTCACAAGAAACATTTCCATCATAGCATAAAGTAGAAAATATCATTTGGCATAATGAAAGTAAATGGCCACATATGCAGAGAAMTTAACATTATATTTCATTGAAAATTTTAAAAGAGTGATGGACACACACTTGAAAATTCAGCTTAAAACTCAAAGTCTGAAAAATCAGTAGTCATGTATCCCAAATAGTTCTCTGGGAACCTCAAAAAATATACAACTATCTTTTAAAATGTTTATAATATTCAGAAAAGTAAAAGGTGTTTGTCCAAATGGACTGGGACTGGGGCTCCCATGGACCATTAAATAGAAGAAAGACTTGAAAAAAGAAAGGGAAACAATTAGAAACCGATCTTAGGTTTTCACATATCATGAAACAAATAAGACTAAGGGATTACTAACTAAGTGAAAGAAAAGAAAATGAAGGCCAAATATAACATATGCTTGACTTACTAAGAAGGAAATGTTCTCTCTCTCTCTCACCGATTTCTGTTATTGAGATCTTCCTTTATATGATTTTGAGCTTTAGGCTTCCTTTGAGATAATGACTTTTGAGTAGTTATTGTGGGTTGATGATTTGTTATAACTATTTATTGAGCCATTCATTGATGTACTCCTTCATTGGTGGGGCAGTGATATCTTGCTTAACTCGAAGTGTGAATATATCCTCCTTTATTTTTTTAAATTCGACATAGAGTTGATCAATTGATGACACATGCTCCTCTTTATCATTCATGGATGTGACAAGCCATCATTTGATTTATTCTTAGGGAAACTCTATGAGGTTGTCAAATTCGTTGGCCCATGAATTCTTGACCATAGCTAAGTCCTTGTCTAGTTTTTCTTTGGTTATGATCCCAGATTTCCTCAGAAGTTGTGGGTCGTGTAGGTCTTTTACAATATCTAATGATTTCAAGACAACATTTCCCATTTTCCATTAATTCTTTCACAATCAACAATTGCATATTTTAACATATTTATCCTTGTTTCCTATCCTACCCTTATTTGTCTTATTATTCAGTTCGAGGTAGTTGTTGCTGACTTTTGTGATGATCATTCAAGATTGTGACCCATGCAATAAAAGTGTTTACCTCATTATTATAAATTCCTTCATAATTCTCTAAATCCTTTTTCAAATATTTTGAAAAAACTGGTAATCCTCTAGGATAAATTTTGTAGACTGGTGATGACCTCCCATGCTTGCGAAATAATCTCGAGTCTTTTATTAATATTCTCTACAACATAGGATCTTACTCCGCTCGACAATTGGGTGGATTTTCTTACTCACATTGAAGTTCCAGGTGTACTTGGAGGAATCTCGTTTGATGGAAGTATGTCTAGTGGTTCTACAAATAGTGGGTGTGGAATCAATGCATCCTCAAGATCACTTATTCTCTTTTTCAACTTAATATTTTCCGATTCTTGCTCTGAATTTGAATCTAGAAGAATCTAGAAGAGCAAAAAATTCCATTCTGATGGAAGGATCCTACAAGTGTGAGCCTGCAAGGATGATGACCATCCATCACATCGGGAGTAGATCTTGGTTGTTCATTGGAATTTGGGTTGTCGAGAAATACAAAGGTGTGACAAATGTCATTTCAACGGGAGGATCCTACGGGTGCAAACCTGCAAGATTTTTAGGATTCTTATTTCAGGAAGTCTGGCTGACTAAAGATCAAGCATATTTGAGCCCAAAGTGAATCTGAGCCGTTAGATCCAAGAATTTTCAGCCGTTAGATCCTTCAGAAAGGTGGCTTCAGAAGAATTCGTTTGGAAATACCAAAGGTGATATTGTGTTTCTAAAGGAGATTTTCTGACCGAGGTAATCATCAAGCGTATTTGAGCCCAAAATGGATAAGGGCTATCATATTGAACATATCTCAACCATTAGATCTGTTGGATTCATGGATCTCTATTAAATATTGTGCATTTTGGAAGGACACAATGATATAGGACGTTGGTTGATGCTATTGTTGATTGTCTGATCTATCGGATGAGCATGTTGTCCTAGGAGGGCTAGATAAAAAGAAAATGCCACATCAACATGCCACACTAGATGACACATTATCTTACAGTTTACTAAATTCCACATCATCTTGCTAAGTCATCATGCCATGCCAGGAGACACATAATCAAGGGCGAGCGAATTAAACGATTTCCATGTGGTAGTCAGGTATAGGTGGGACTCGCAGTTGCTAATGGTAAAAGAAGAGGTTGAAAGGGATCAAGGATGAATCTCGACTGTTTTTCCGGAGAGGAGATATGATCCAGACCATCCATTGGATATCAACAGTCAGGAAGGCCATTTGCAAGATGTTGCAGGAAGTGGAAAGCTTGATAGTGTTGTGAGTTTCATATCGTGGAAGAACTCACGAGTAAGTCAATTTGTATATCCAAATGGAAAATCATAAATGCGGGGATCTAACAATGTTGCAGACTTCGGGTTTCAGGAGGAAAACATGAATTGGAAAGTTTTCATTCGAATGGAATTTTCAATAGCACGAGCTCGACAGTTTCGCAGGATGTGGGATTCGAGGAGAATTGGGGTGCATGTAAAGTTTCCCCCGATGGGAAAATCCCGATGGCATGAACCTGATAGCATTGTGGGTCACGGGATTTAGAAAAGTTTTGAAAAGCATTAACATCCACATCCCAGTAGGAAAAACCCAATGGAGGGAGACCCATAGTGCTGTAGGATTTGGGATGCACGAAAATAAATAAACATTCCAAGTTATGCATTGCGACGAGAATTCCTCGTAAAGGTGTTTTCGACATTTTTGTTGACTTGGAATCCCAAATTCATGTGTCTGTTGGTGTGGGGCAGGACACATTAGCCCGAAGGTGCCAGATGGGTCCACATGGATGTCAGTGGGCTAGTGATGTCAATTGGTATGTACAAAGCAGGTACACGTAGAGGCCATGTAGAGTTGATGATTTCATCGCAAGAAAATTCCCGAGAAATTTAAAAGGGAATAAATTTCTACTCCGAGAACAAGATTAAGCAAAAGAATAGTCATTGGAAGGATTTTGAAGAGCATAATCATCCCATGCATTCATAATTTTTATTGGAGCATTAGAATTTTTAGGAAAATAGAAAGAATATGTTTGAGGGATTAATGGGGGAAAATTTGTATAATTATTAGATTATGTTTAATTTAATCTAACATAATTTCTTTTATGGATACACACTTTCCAAAATAGGCTTCAAACATAGCATAACAGGTGCAGTATGAGGACTAGAGATATGGAAGATGATCAGGGATATTTCACCCAGGGCGAGGAGGTGAGAGGGCTCCATGTCAGTATGGGAATTTGAGTGGGGCCAATAGAGATGGTTGAAAATGTGAGAAGCCTACATAAGGAAGTGCAAAGCTATCGAGCATATAATGAAAGGATAATGAGAGCTCAAGAAGAGCCGCTAAAGAGTCTGGACATATTCCAGAAGTAATTCAACAAAGACTCAGGCACAAAACAAGAAGCCAATAAAGGGCAGGGACCAACATCTAAGTCTTATGATAGAAGGGAGAGTTCCATAGGGTCTAGACAATCAAGGAGTGTTGGTAGAAAAAATCATCACTCCCTAGGACACTGGACTAGAAGAACCCATGAAAGATCAAGGTTAGTGAGCAACCCAAGTGCGTCCCTTTTAAGACACCAGAAGAGAATATATGTGCCAAATGTCTTGCAAGGAGATCTCAAGAAGCTCAAGCCACCAACTTTTGATGGAGAGCACAAGAAGGGAGAAGAGGTTAAATCCTGGTTGTTGGGAATGAGGAAATATTTCCAGCTACATGAATTCCCATCAAATGTAAAAGCCATAATTGCAACTTACCATCTTCAAGGAAAAGCCTCTATGTGGTGGGATCAACTCGAGCAAACTAATCACATTGATGAAAAGAGGATCTCTTGGAAGAAGTTCAAGAAATATTTCTAGTAGCAGTAGTTGTCAGAGTGATATTATGATAGGAATATGAAAGAGTTATTTGAACTCAAACTTGGAAGCATGATCATGGAGGAGTATGAAAGGAGGTTCTTGAATCTTCTGAGATATGTGGATTTCATCAAGGATAAAAGGTTAATATTTAGAGGTTCTTGAGCATGTTTCCATCATTATACAAGGAAAACATTTAGTATGATGAACCTAAGAGTTTAGAAGAAGCCAATATGAGGGCTACATGTTTGTATGACCAAAAGGCCTAGGATGACAAGAAGAAAGGTAAGATGAATCAAAGGAAGAAGGGTTTCAAGCCACCTTTTTTCAGGAATTTTTGGATTACTGAGAGGGGGGGTGAATCAGTAATAGAGCAATTTAATCCTTTTTAACCATATAATCCAAGTGTTATATCAATGTAGAATTATCATCCAATAATTACAAAGTAAACAAGCAATGAACACATGAACAATCATACACATAAACAATACACCAATGTTTTACGTGGAAACCCAAAGTGGGAAAAAACCACATAATTCTTTTTCTTATATGTCTTAAAGAATTACATTCATTGGAAGCACCGACTTCTTTTGTTTTCCATCTGCAACTGGAAGGAGGCTCCAACCCCCTATTTTCTCAGGATACAACCTTAGGGAAGCTCCAACTCCCCAATTCTATGGCTACAACCATAAGGATGCTACAACCTCCTATGTTCTCTAGCTACAACTGGAAGGTGGCTACAACCACCTGTCCTTGCCCTGTCCAACCGCCCTGACATAGAAGTAGAATGATGAAACTGTTGTCACACTATCACTGTGAGATATACCATTGTACAACTGTATCAACCTTTACCACTGACCTGCATCCAACCTGTACCACTGCCATGTAATCAATATGTTCCTAAACTAAACATGTATCAACAAAAATACAACATGTACGAGACATGTAGTGCTGCAACACACGTATGTATGTGCGCTATATGTTATGCATCCCATGTATTATGAGACCAAATTGTTATGCAGCCTGCGTATGCCTTTTGAAAACTAGGGTTTCCTTTTCTCTTTCAAACTTCTAACCCTCTATAACTTCTTTCACATAGATCTGTAACCTGTCACTGTATCCAGACTGTATCTATACCTTGTGCTTGCATTTTATTTACCCAAAATATCTATATCTCTCTCTAGTCATGTGCCATATAAATGTGTGTAATCATAAACAAGTATAATATCCCTCACATGATCTA
>JASDQU010034132.1:11040-21064 GCA_032191745.1 Picea mariana | reverse complement strand
AGGAGACGTGTTTGGTGTGCCAAACCTTAGAATCAAGAGCATATCCCACTTTTGGGTCCAATATTCCTACTAGAGTGCACATGTTGTGGCTTGGGGTATTTTCATGACTAATGAGCCATAAAAGTAGCATGTAGGGCCTACGATATTAGATTGCTATTACACACCATGTCCTAAAAGTAGTGCATAGTTCCTAATGCATCAATTTCCATCCTTAAAGCATGTCTTGGGCAAGGGGATCCACAATTGGTGTGCTAAACCTTTGATTGGGGCCATGCCCTGGTCCTAAGACAAGTTTTCCATACAAAGGGCATGTCTCATGGTTTGGAGGATTTTTAGTTATAATTATTAATGATTATAATAATTGTAATAACTGTAATTTTTAAATTCTAATTCTAATTCTAATAATAATAGTAATAATTTTTAAATTTCAAATCATAATAATAATAATTTTAATTTTTTATATTAATAATAAAAATATATTTTTTCTACTCTATAAAGTCTATGCTTATTTTTTTTAGTGTTATATTTTACGATGTAGAACGATGCACAAGCAATGTGGCATGGTGTGGTGTCGACATGTTAGCGACACTAGGACATCATAGGAGAATGTGTGTTTTATCTTGATGTCATAACACTTGACAATATCGATGCAAAGATGATACAATCATCCAAAAAACATGATGCAACAATCATATTTGCATCACTTTTACTATCAATTTCAAATATAAGTTGAAAAAGGTGGGGTCCCATCATTTCATTTTCGCATGAGGGTGTGGGGCAGAGTTTCTTGAAGTTAAAAGAGATTTGTGGGGGGACTCAATAGGACCAAGCAAGTGATATTTTTGGGGCATCATCCGATCTTTTAGATCCATGGGTAATTTTTTTTTAAATTTGCAAACTTAAAATAAAATGTGATGTGTATTTTGAAGATGGGATTTAGGTTTTTCTCTCTCTTCCCCTAATTCTCTCCCTCTTTTTATTTTCATCTCCTTCTTCCTCTCTTTATCTTCCCCTTTCTCTCCTTCAACTACTTCTCCCTATTCTTCTTCCCCTCTTCCACTCCTCTTTTTCTTCCCCTCTCTTCTGCTCTACTTCCTATTCCTCTCCCCCTTCTCATTCTTCTCCCTCTCCCTCTCTTCCACTCCTCTCTCTTCTCCTCCTCTTTTTATTTCCCCCTCCTCTCCCTCTTCCTCGTTTTGCTTCCCTGCTTTTCTTCTTTTTCTTCTCCCTCTTCCTCCTCCCCCTTTTTCTTTTCATCCTTCTCTTATCCCCCATCCCCCACTTCCTCTCCCGCTATAGTCATGTAAGTTCCCTATGTTTTACTAGAGAAATCACCCGCCACTCTAGTCAAATCAATTTTAAATAACCTTTCCCTATGATTCTCTCATTTAGTAAAAAGAACATGTCATGGATGAAATAATTCCATGTTTGTAGCATTGTGTTTAGATATATCTTATACCCTTATTAGAATTTCCCTTCCACTCTTATTAAAGGGATGTAGAATCTAAAGTGTCCATCTCAATAGTGTTTTAGAACTATCAAGAGGAGATACCATATTAGGTTAAATATATTTGAATTAGTATTCTATGTACTCACACATGGGTGTGTGCACAAAGTTGGTGGACGAAAAAGTGGCAAGGGGGTCAATAAGAACACACACTTGCAAGAATGTATGCACGTTCATGATGATAGAGGTTCAGAAAAACCTGAACCTCCACTCAGCGTGCCACATAGGCACTATTATCCTCATTTTGTGGCATAACTAAGGAGATTATGTCTCGAGGCCCTTAGTTTGCAGATATGGAGTGCCAAGAGACTACATGACCAATAGTACCCACTTGCACAGATGGAGACCCTTCTCACCACCACAGAGGTTAAGATTTTTAGATGGCATCCACCACACCGTTGGCTTCTAGAAGGAAATGAGCCTTGTTTCATGAGGTACAAGTCAGGTATTATGGTGAGTGACATCTCAATATTTGAAGCATTTGAGTATGGTTTATTGTAGATTGCTTTAGATCTCATGACATATGCTTGGACATTATGCCTTTTTCCATGTTTCACCTTAGTGGTTGACATTGTTCCCTAGTAATTCATCTTTCCTCGGGACGGGTTTTCTACTAGGAACTCCCCTAAAGAGCCATCGTACCATTCTTGATCATACTTACCACTTTTCATCACTCAAAACCCCCCATTTCCTTATCTCTTGGGATTTTAGAGTGTATTGACCTAAGATGGGGTTGTCCCTCATTCTATGGGAAGAAGGGGCTGAATTCCCAGAGGGGTTGTTATTGGGTAAAATATACAAGACTATATATAAACCTTCCAGATGTTTCTCCTAGGGATCCCCCAAGAAAGAAAGGAAACGCTTATTTGTAAAAAAAGGGGGACCCATAAGAATAATGATTATGAATGCTTAAAGGGTTAGTTGGAGGATATGAGGTATCATCATGAGACGACATGTCATGGTCATGGATATCTAGTGGTATGGAATTACCATCATCTGGTCACCAAGCCAAGGTAATGGCTCTCAGTTGTATGTCTGAGAGAAAGGGGGTCTCATCAAGAGCCAACCTTCTCATTTCCCATAGGTATTTGTGAGTGACACTATCATTATTTGGACACCACGCCAGGATAGTGTCCTTCAACTTGTCCTTAAATTATGAAAGAAACAAAGAATGGAAAAATGATGGGCTTGGAAAAATTGCATTGCAAACAATGGTGCCACACACCCTCTACAAAATTCACCCATGAATGAGACACAACAACCCCTTGTATGTCATGAACCCCATGCCCATTGAGTCTTGATCCTTAACCACTTCATCCAATTTACATGGCTTAGAGAGAGATCTCTTGGAAACACTCCTTGACCTAGGGTAAGATCTACCCAATAGGACATCTTATCAACCCTTCCATATCCAAGCTTGGCAAGTCACATAATTTATTTGAGCACTTACTTGTTTGACAACATAATCTTTGATGCACATGCTTAGGTGTCTCATTTATTGATTTGATTTACTCATAATGATACTTTGACTTGAGATCCTTTGAGGGAATGCTTATTTGTCTTTGCAAGACCTATTTGGTGGGTAGTTTTGGAGGAACAATCCTAGCTTGGGCTTCCATGGGGCTTGAAGCCCATAGGTTGGATGCCAAGGGCCCGCATGCTGGATGAGAGAGATGTACGCTTGGAGGCCTATAATATGACTTGAGAGACATGACATAGCCCTCACATACCAAACCTAGGAGAGGCAAAACATTATCTTTTAGAGACATGATGTCATGCTTGAGGGTCTTGACGTGGCGGTGGCTACACATGGCACGTTTTCAAGGAAGAAACCCTTGGAAGAAGGTTGGATTGGAGACACATGGCCTTTAGAGGCCCAACCCTACCATCTCCAACTCAATGTTTGGCTTAAAGGTGCAAAAATGTCCCTCCTAAAAGGGTGACGTCACCCTTAGGGTTTTCATTTGTGCAAAAAGTAAAATTTAAAGTGAATTGTTTAATATTATTTGTGTAGAGGGGAAAGATTAGGGTTGTTGACCCCTAGTCTTCTTGTTTACCCTAAAATTATGTGGACAAACTATCTTAGTGACATTTTGTATAAATAGAGATCATAAGATCTCATTTTAAATCATAACTCTCTCATTTGGAGAAGCATTAGACTGAATTTTTCGCTCTCTTTGACTAGTTCTCTCTCTTGTGCTCTTTTTTATGGCAATCTTTTGGATTTTTGGTTGATGGAAGTGATGCGCTAGCATTAAAGGGTTATTCTCTAGCTATTGTGGTGGTTTATCTTATCTTTTTCCTTCAATTGGTAATCTTTTTACATTGTGCTATCATTTGTTATTCAAGTCAAGGTTATTTTGCTAGAGCTAGGTGGGAATTATAAGGGCATACACCCCCACCTTAGTCTCCATTTTATGCTTACATGTTATTGGTTTAACAAGGGTTTGTTAAGAGAAGTATAAGGGCATACACCCTCTTAGGTCAAACCCTAGCTAGAGATACTTCCCTTGGGGAGTAAGAGGATTTACACCCCCAAGGAGGTAATACCTCTAGATCTTTCTTTGCTTGACTCCATTAACCCATTTTTTAAAGGCATTAGTCATTTTCTTGATGCATTGGAGAAATAAATTGTTACATTGGTAAACGTGAATTTTTCAAGTTTTAAAGTTGTCTTTTTGGGAAAGTGTTCCTTGATCCTTTGGCTCTGTTGCCTCACTGAGGCATCCCCTTTCAACCACCACTTCTTGCCGCTGTTACAAAACTAACCTACAACCATTAGGGCTGTAGAAAACTAACCCTCTAATCCCTAATAACTCCTAAAATAACCCTAGGATTTAGTTCTAATTTTTCCCTAACCCTCTACTAACGCTAGCGCACTTATCTAGGTAATTAGAAGTGGTTTCTAGTGGCTTAGTTTTCTGTTGTTAAGTTTGGTTTGCTACAACCATAAGGTTTATAATATCACTGCAACAACCTTTTGCTTCAGCCTTTTATTTTGTGCTAAAGTTATTGCTTAATCATTGAACAATATTACCAACTTAGCAAGAACTGTGACCTCAAAATGAGAACTCTAGCCCTTAAAACCCATATTTTTTCATAAAAAAACCTCTAAATTAACCCCCAAATCAAAAAGTGGTGCTACCGGTAGCACCCTTTTTTTGAGGTTAAAATTACAACTTTTTTTCAAGTAAGGCCTAAAACATGTGTATAGTTTCTAAAAAAAAACCTTAAAATCAACACCTAAATCAAAGAATGGTGCTACCGAAAGAAAAATGTTTTTTTCTAAACGTTAAAATGATACCTCATTTGAAACCTTATCCTAGTGCGGAAAGCACCATTGCAACCAAAACCTAAAAATTAACACATTTTTGAAAGTGGTGTAAAACATTATCAATGTTATAAACCAAATCATAAAATCAACCCTTAAATATATACTTTTTAAGGTTAGTTTATCACTCCAACCACAAGATAATACATAATGGCATGAAAATATCATCATTTCAGATGTCAACATTCAACATAACTTCGAAATATTTTTTTTATTTTAAATAAAAAGTCTATACAAATTATATTTAATGAAACATAAATTATTTCTTAAAAAGTATTGTTACATTGTCCATATTCAAAACAAAAGAGCTAAGAAATTTTGTTATATATTCTCCATAATCAAAACATATAATTCATAAAATATAGAAATGATTCATAAATTCATGTAAGATCATATGTAACTGAGAACACTCATTTTTGGTTACCATACAAACATCATATTGATAAAAAAAATACATAAAATGTTTCATACACTTAATCAAATTCATTCATGGATTATGACACACCATTCGAATCTACATTTTTGTTAGATGAATCACTGGATGAAGATGTAGGTGATCCATATTCTTCTCTATTATCAATGAGTGCACCATCTGAGTCTGCATGTATGACCAACATTTCAAATGTCAAAAGCCTTTTTGATCTATGACTAGGTTCAGTAGAATCCCATATTGCAGTTATTTCTTGTGGCAACAACCTCTTGATAATATCTATGGTCCTGGAGTGAATATTTCCTCTCTTTGTCAAATTGAAGTTGTAGAAAAATACGTCAACATCCTCTAATTTTAAGATGTTGGTGCGACAACGAGTTATATTTTGACCCTTTCTTTTTCTCTTTCTGCTGATCTATTTCTCAACCACCATCTCCTTCTTGTACACACCATTGAATGGGTGTGTACTTTTTTCATACCAATGCACTTCAACTGCTATAACATCTTCATTTTCTTTATTGATCCTTATAACCTTTGCAATCTAGAATGGATAACCATATGGATCTTCAGTCGCTAATACTGCAATCATACAACCCTCCTTAATATCTTGTATTGAACCCCTGTAAAGATTTTCCATGGATTCATGTTGTGCACGTGATCTTCTAGAACCATTATACATTTCTCTTTCCTCTATCTATGAAAACTCAATAGCAGCTTTAGATTCTTGTTGTTCAACAATGTTTCTTTCTTCAGATTCATTCGACCTATTTTATGGTCAAATAAATGGAGTCTTCAAAAATGTATCTTCATTTGTTGAGCTTGAAATTATGTCACTTTGATTATTGAAAAAATACTCCCACCAAACAAAATCAACAACATCAAAGTACTCATATGCATCTTTAATGGACCTTTTTTTATTTCCTCCAAGCATTCAAAATAATCTACATCTCTATTACGCCTTCATGCATTATGGATTTCAGCAAATGATTATAATAACATTAAATTTGATGCAAATATTGGACGATCTAGAATGAATTTCAAAAATGCCAAACCTAATGAAGCCCCCCATTCTGCAGTAGTTGAATACTTCTTTCCCCATATAAGTGTTTTACTATCAAATTTTTTGAAGAAAAATTGATGTTGGAAGCTAATGTCATTAAGCTGCTCAATACACTTTTCTTCACCACGTGATCCCTAGATAAATCTTGGCATGTCAACAATTTCTTCTAATATGTGAAAAATATGCTCTAGAATGTATGATTTCTTAATTCATTCAATTAATGATGGTAGGCTTCCAACATTTTCCCTCTTCAATGTTACTAAAAAACGACTGAACATTTGATCAATAAGATCATGCGTGTGTCCAACAAGAGGGAAACCAACTTTAACCTTTTGAAAGATTCCCAGTTCAACAAGCATGATGAGATATCCAAACACAATTTGATTTTTGTTTTCACGACTAGTGTTGTCCAATTGCATATATAGAACTTGAGGAAGATTACCAGACCAGTGAGTGAGCACATTATGAATTATGGTGATGGTCATATTTTCATCATTATGAATATTTGGAGTTGTGAAGTAAACCCTTGGAAACATTTTTCCATTAAAAACCATACAACCAACCAAGTGAAACTGAATGAAATTATCTTCCTGTAAAGTTTTTGGTGTACAGACAAAATGTGGAAGAAGTGTTTTTTTTTTTTTTTGTCTATGCCATCAATTATCATACCCATATATTTATCTGGAGTTTCATAACACTTATTTATATGTTTGTACAACTTTTTCCTTTCACTTGATTGTTGATTCATGTGTTTCTTGAAGTTCTTTGACTATATAATTTACACATGACACAAAATGAAAATATTGATAATATGTTTTTATAGTTGATAACTATCGAATTTAAACAAAAAAAAAATTGTAAATATATACCTCTTTCTACCCCTTTAGATTGATCTTTTCTTTCTTTAAGAGAAGCACATATACTGCAAATCCCCATCCTTGAATTCTTAGGAATACTGACATTGTTGAATTGTTTCTTTCATACTTTTGTAAAATATGCATATGAAATAAAATTATGATTTCCTTCAACACTTTCAACATATTCTTTGTATAACTTGTAGAATTCATTCCTTGAGAAATTATCTGGAATATGTATTGTCTCTCTATCTAACATAGACTCTCCATGTTTGTTAAAGAAGTCTCACATCCATGACAATGCAGTGTTTGTTAATGGGCCACTCTCTCATCCATGATGTACCTTTGAATAAAATGTGGGATCTTTTTCCAATCTTGTTTGGATCCTTAATGATAGGTGAAGATTTCCAGTTGAGTGGAATTTTTTGAAAGCCTTTCTACAAAGTAAAAGATTCCCAATGTGATAATCATATCCTATCTTCGTAGATATCATGCACCCCACTAAATATGAATTTTCCATGATCTTACTCATTGACAAATAATTATTCGTTTTCTCCAAGGCATACATGTGGTCTATACTTTAAAACAATTCTTTTGAAAACGATCATTAGAAATCAAATCACCGATGGAAAATGATTTAGTGAGAAATTCTTTACTAGACCTTGTATAACTAGAATGATTTGGATTGACATAAAAAGTTCTAGTCCTCGTTCTAGACACAATATTTATTTGCAATCTCTCCACTATTTCAACTTCATAATTAGGAGGAATATCATTCTCACTATAATCATACATAGCATTGTGAAAACCCTAACTTGGAGGAAAATCTTCACCATCCTCATCAGTCCCTTCAAAATCCTCACTTGGAGGAAAATCTTAATCATGCTCATTAGTCCCTTCAAAATCCTCACTTGGAGGAATATCTTCTTCCTCCTCATCAGTACCTTCAAAATCCTCACTTGGAGGAAAATATTCATCATGCTCATTAGTCCCTTCAAAATCCTCACTTGGAGGAATATCTTCTTCCTCCTCATCTGTATGTTCAAAATCCTCACTTGGAGGAAAATATCCATTATCTTGTTTAGTGCTTTGCAAATCCTCACTAGGAGTAAATTTTTCATGTTCCTCATTAGTACCTTCAAGATCCTCACTTGGAGGAAAATCTTCATCATCCTATTTACTAGCTTGATAATCCTCACTCAGAGGGAAAATTTCATTATCATCATCAGTACCTGCAAAATCCTCACTTGGAGAAAAATTTTCGTCATTCTCTTTACTCCCTTGAAAATCCTCACTTGGAGGAAAGTCTTCATCATCCTCTTCACTACCTTGAAAATCTTCACCTGGAGGAAACTCTTCATCATCCCCATCAGTACCTTCAAAATTCTCTCTTGGAGGAAAATATTCATCATCCTTTTCACGATATTCCTCCCCTTCGTCATTGGTGCCTTCAAAGTCTTCAGATTTAGGACTTTCCTGATCAATATGCTCAATATCATTTCTTGCACTATGATCAAACTTTTCACTAGGTGAAACATATGACTCCTCATTTACATTAGAAGTAATCCCATCACATTTGCCAGTCTCGGAAAAAGAGGCATGTGAACAAGATGTTGATGCTCCAGAAATAAAATCCTCTTTATTTGATGAAGCCATCACTACTCACTAGAAACATAGAATGGTGCAAATGATAACCCTCCCAATGAAATTCTTATAGCTTGTGGAATGAACATTTCCCCCCAAAATATTCCCTCCAAATTTTCCCCAAAATTTTCCCTCCAGATTATTGCCAAAAATCCCCCCACCCAAAATTTTCTCCAACATTGATTCCTTAAATCTTTCCCTTTAATATTTTACCTTCAATATTAAATAAATCTTACTCTATTAATTCATCATATATTAATTAATTCCATTATGTTATCTTTTTTAATTTATCCTGCATTGATTAAACGTAGAGATGGTTTATATATATATATATATATATATATATTCTTATATATATATATATATATATTCTTATTCTATTTTATTTATTCATTAAACTAACTAAGAAGTGGTATAGTCTTTGGTATAGATACACACTCTTGTTTTGTTTTTTTACATCGCATCAACTATTGAGCAATGTTTGTTAAATAGTTTGGAGCAATCAGACATCGTTAAATACTTTGAAGCAAGTTAAAGGGAGAAACATCAAGAACATTCAACAAGGAGAGACTACACATTTCAAAGGTTAGTTTTTTTTTTTATATGTTACAGGAAAAAAACAAATTAAGTTTTTTATCTATGCAAAACATTGAAAACCTTAAATTTCATGTGATTTTTTTTATATTTTTTTGGAAATAGATAATGGATTTTCAATTTTTTTTTATATTTTGCAAAGAAATTTTAGCAAAATTGATCACATTTTAAGTCTAAAAAATGACAAACCCCCCCTAATTTTACTATACTTCAAACCTAAAATGTTTTTAAAAAATTTTAAAAATTACCATTTTACTGCTTTTAAAAGTTTTTTTTTATTAAGAGTTTTTGCTTTTTGGGCACTAGGACGATGCAAGCATTGCCTCGATACCTTGCAACCAAGTCTGCGATCGGACTTGGCCACATGAGCACCGGGGGCCCGATCGACCGACAAACCAAAACCTACAAAACCCAAACTAAAAAAAACACATATACAAATAAAATTGAAAAATCCAAAATTAAAAATTAAAAAAACAAATAAAGATAATAACAATTTTTTTTTTTTAATTTAAATAATTAAATTTTATAAAAAACAT
The DNA here is from genome assembly GCA_032191745.1 of Picea mariana. NCBI lineage: Eukaryota > Viridiplantae > Streptophyta > Pinopsida > Pinales > Pinaceae > Picea > Picea mariana. The sequence continues at coordinate 11,108 of JASDQU010034132.1, read as the reverse complement.
TTAAAATTTAAATTAAAAAAAATCAAAATAAAAAATATTTTAAATTTTATATAAAAAATTTAAAATTA